>NDGN011479685.1:0-10125 GCA_002564285.1 Tympanoctomys barrerae
GTTCGTTACAATCATGTAACAAACTCAAATAGCATTCTCACTCGCTCCCACCTGCTCGAGCCTTTTCTCCCTGCAAGTGCATGTGTCGTGAGAGATGGTGATCTGCGTCTGGTAAACAGAGTTAGAGCGAAGTCTCTAGGAGGAGTTGGCTGGGAACTGTCCGGCTGCGGGGGCAGGGCTCAGGAGTCCCGTCCTCCGGCCCAGGGGGAGAGCTGTAGCCATCCCTTCCGCAGGCATTGCTGAGGTTGACGCCGCAGGTGTACAGGGCCCTGAAGCCACAGGCTTCTGAAGAGGAGCTGAGCAGTGTGAGGACACTGTCCCCGGCTTGGTAGCCCACCTTCCCGCAAGGTGCCTCCTCTGTCCCACTAAGGGAGGGATTCTGCTTACCTGAGCAGCAGGGACTCCTGGTAGAGGTAGCGCTGGCTGGCGTTTCTCCGGATGCCTCTGCAGCGCTGGGATGCCTTGGAGGGCTTCATGGGAGCGAGAAGCCTGCCAGTAGCCCGCGGGGGCGGCGGGGAAATGGGAAGCCAGCAGGCAAGGCAGAGTCTGTTCTGACTCAGGTTGCTGGAGCCTTGGACTTCGCCACCCCTTGTCAGCAGCAGGGTTGTGAGTGGTGTCTGCAGCTGGGGCTGGGCGGGCGCAGGAAGGAGCCAGGAGGCTGACTCTGCATAAGTAATGTGGAGGGGATGCAGCACCATTGGCTGGAGTCCTGGCAACCAAAGGTGAGACTTGGTAGGTGACATAAGGATGCCTTGTGCTGCCCCAGGAGCCCTCTCTGCGACTCCTATGTCCAGGCAGGGATCTCTGGTGTTCAAAGCACTCCAGTCTCTAGCTGGTGTTCACAAGTTCTTTAGGGAGGGGGGACACAGCTATAGCATTGTATTTTAAAAAATCTTTTTCCTTAACTTAAAAAAAAGTTTGCAAGAAGTCAAGTCTACAGAAATGTTGATAACAATAGGACCATAAGTAGCTTCACTTTTGATTCACATTCGCCAACTGCTACATTTTGCTGAGACTGCTTTATCTTCATTTGTATCTAATCTTTGACATCATTTAAAAATAGGTTGCAGAAATAATGACCCCAAATAGTCTAGCATGATAATAATAATCAAGTTAGTATTTCATTGTAGTTTTACATTTATTAAGTGTGGTCATATTAATAAGCATCATGGGGGTGGGTGAGATAGCTCAGCAGACTAAACTGCTTGCTTAGGCCAGCTTAGGCATGCTCAGGGAACTTAGTTAGATCCCGGGCACCACATGCTGTGCCAGCCCCACTCTGAGGGCGGGCTGAGCCGGTCACAGAGTCCAGGCATAGTGGTGCATGCTTGTAATCCCAGCGCTGGGGAGGCTGAAAACAGGAGGATCACTATAAGTCCAAGCTGCGAGGTGAGACCTTATAGCAACCAAATACATTTAGAAAAAAAAAAAAAAGCATCATGACTTTAGGAAACTGAGACTGAGAGAATTTAAGAGAATTTCCAGAGTTTCATGATAAGGAAGAAAGGATTTGATAGAGGTTTGAGCTTCTGAAAATAGATTGCCCATGTAAAAGGTGCTGATGCCTGACTGTGCTGATCTTTAGAAAAAGTCTAGGAAGTCTGTACTTCTGTCCCAGCTGTGGCCTCAGTAGCTTTTCCTAATTGGTCATGCACTAGGGTTTACAGGCAAAGAACGGATTCCCTGGTCCCATAATCCCACCCTATGGTCCTCTCTTTGCTGGTTAGCACCACAGCGGTTCCTTTGGATGAGTCCAGTTGCACCTTTGTACCCACTGAGCAAGGCAGAAGATTGCAAGAGAAAGGGCCCTTCTGGTAAACCCTGCCTTGTATACACCAGGGACAAGACCTGGGTGGCTACAGGACTAGGATGTGCAGCAGACAGCCAGGTGGAAAAGAAATCTGTCGGCAGCTGCAGTGGGGGCTCAGGAGACAGAAGCGCTCTTTCACTCATTAACAGATAATTAGATTGAGCTGAATATCTGCCCCTTGCTCATCTGGCAAAGGAAAGCCAGAGCCCTAGGCAGAGTCCTGGGCCTCCTGCATTAGAGAGAAGACATTCAGATTTCGGGCTCCACGCTTGGTTACAAGACACAGCTCAGGTGCCAAAGCTTGGCTTGGTACAGAAATGGACCCAGGGGTCTCTGGGTTCAGGGCATCTGCCTGCCAGGGCAACTTGGACTTGGACCACGTGGACTGATGGTGGACTGGTGGAGCACGGTGTACAGTAGTGCTTTGGCATACAAACTTACTTCTTTCCTTGATTCTGGTCCCAGAACTTGTTCCATGACTCTGACAGCAAATAACCTGCAATGTACTATGCTGTGACTGGAATCATGGAAAGAATTTAAGTTCGCGGACTGAGGCACCTCTGTATCTGCTTGTCAGATGGGCAAATGGCATTTACTGCAGGTTGGCTTCCAGCTTTCCTGAGATTTTTTTAAATTATTATTTTAAGTGATCTTTATATATTCTATATGAGTTTGAATATTTCACACTTTTTAAATCCTACTTCTTCTAAGACCTCTGACCTTATTTGGAAATATTTAAAGTTTAAAAAATACTAATCTCATACAATTGTGCATTCTGAACACTTTTTTGTGTATATATAGTATGAGGTACCCTGGGGGTTAAAAAACAAATTGATACAACTCAGTTCTTTCTGTGTATTTATTCAAGTAATTCTGTTTGAAGTATCCATGAGATAAAATATGTTGATCAAAATATATTTAACCCTATTTTTAGCATTCAAATAGTAAATCAATGGATAAATATGAATAATTACTACTTTCCTTGTATTTTAGGAAGGGCCTACAGGGTGTTTAGGGTCTCATTACTAGATCAGACTCGTAGTGATCCGCCTTTTTATAGTCTCCCAAGAGCTGGGATTACAGGCACCTGTCACCACGCCCAGTCTCAATTGCCATCTCAGCATGCCCTGGGGGTGGGGCTGGCGCAGCAGGCACAGGGATTGAACCCCTGGCCCCTGTGCCTGCTTGCAATAATTGCTACTTTTGTATGAATCAATTGTCCTAGATTTTTTTTTGCCTACTTTTGAAGAAATATAAATTTCTAAACATTGTATTATGAAAATAATGCATAGTAACTAAATAAAAATGGAAATAATGGAAAGTTAGAAATAGGAAAAACTGGGGAAGGCAGATAGCTCATTTGTCTAAGTGCCCGCTGGGCAAATGCAAGGACCTGGGTCCGATCCCCAGTTCTGCATGCTGTGCTGGCCCTGGAACCCTAGGCACGCTGTGCTGGCTACTGAGACCAGCGTGGTGGCGCATGCCTGAATCCTAGTGCTGGGGAGGCTGAGACAGGAGGATCACTATGAGTCTGAGTTGGGTAGCAAGATTCTATACTAATTAATTAATTAATTAAGAAAGAAATAGGAAGAACTGCCAGAATAAGTTGTTAACAATGTTAACTCCCTACATTTCCAGCTTTTTACCAAGTGAAGATGATTCTTCGTATTTGCATTCTTTGCACCTTGTTTGTGTAGATGTATGTCTCTTAGGTTTTTAGTGCATCTTTTTTATCTAAAGCAACTTGCACATTAATTTTAAATTTTTGCAAGATGTTTGACCATTGGGCAATTGAGCAGAGTGTTCTGCCCATAGCATGATGCGTTTGTCTGTTTGTTGCTCAGGTACTCCTTTGTCCTCCCAAATACAGTTTTCATTGATTCACTTCAGCATTTTTCATCAGTTCTTTAGAGTTCATTTTCCAGAAATGAAGTGGCTAGATTTTTTTTTTTGGACAGGGTCTACAGGGTCTACAAGGGCTCACTATGTAAATAGGACTCATAGTGATTCCCCTGTATTCAGCCTCTGAAGCACTGGGATTACAGGTGTGCACCACCACACCCAGTCTTATGTCTTAGTGCACCCAGGGGGCAGGGCTGGCATGGCTCACGGGGGATGGAACCTGGCTGCTGTACTCTAAGCTGGCACTTTAGTCTGCTGAGCTATCTGGCTGGCCTAAGTGGCTAGATTTATCGCGTTGTCATTTTCAAAAAAAATTCAGGGCTGTCAAATGAATGCTATGTTTATAAATTGGTTTAATGTTTTTACTACCGATAAACTTTATTTTTAAACTTAATGTTTTTGAAATTACTTTTAATTGATGCAGACTAATTATACACGTTTATGGAGTACTGTGTGTTATTTTCGTACATATCTACAATGTCTAATGATTGAAGCAGGGTAATTAGCAAATTGATGATCTGAAACATTGGTGGTTTCTTTGTGTTGGAGATATTCAGAATGCTTTCTTCTGGTTCTTTTGAGTCTACAGCATACACAAGTGAGTTTATTTCCATGGTCAGGGCAGTTCCTGCAGGGTGCCGCTGCAAACAAGGCCCTTGCTCCTTGGTGGAGAGCTCATGCCCACTTTTCTGTTTCCTCCCCAAGGTGCAGCTGCTCTGGGCTTCAAGGACCAGGCAGAAATCAAAAGTTCAGAGGGCGTTTTGTGGATGCAAGGGTGTAAGTCACTCTGCATGTGTTTGACTCCTGTGATAACTTTTTAGAAGTTTTTCATGTACTGGATGATTTGAGGAAGGCAAAATTTGTATATAGATAAAATGCCCAGAAATCTCTCCAATACTCACTGTCATGGTTTGTGTCTAGCTGTCCCCACAAAGCCTCATGCAGTCATGGGACGGGGACTTCTAGAGTTTGTGATTAACTCATGATCCACTGGGATTATGGGTGATCTATGGCTGGGATTATGGGTCTTAGTACTGCTGGGATTACAGGTGTGTGTACTTCCCCCCCAGCCTGTAGCAGAGAGCCTGAATGCAATTTAAGAGAGACAGAGAGACAGGCTTCCTCTTTGCTGTCATTTTGTTGCTCTTACTCCTCTATTTTGCTCTCTGCTCTTTACTGCCGCCATGATAAATTGCTGCCTGCCATGTGCCACTCTGCCTTGGAGCCAGTTGAATATGGACTGAAACCTCCAGTGACTGTGAGCTAAATAAACCTTTCCTTCCTTCGCTTCGAGTGTTGGATGTTTGTCCTAGCGACGAGAGAAGAGTAACTGAGACACTCACCATCGTACCATTTTTCTTTTTAATCAGAAAGAAGCCAAACAACATTAAGATATGCTACAACTTCTATTGCCCAGATCAGCTGTTTTCAGAACCCACATGGTAGGATAAGGAGAGCAGGAGACAGAAGAAAAACAGAAAGACAAACTGTATAGCACGTGACTCATGCTCAGTTCAAAAAGGAGAAAAGAAACAAACAAACAAACAAACAAAAGAATAAAATTTCATTATAGATCCCAGAAGGTTTTAACAGAAATCACTCGATGGCTTCGCTTACAGGAATACGAACATTCATTATGTACATCACGAACCAGAGAATTGTTTTTCTGCTAAGAGAATTCTATTTTGAGACGAGACATTAGCATCCCTAGATGCCTTTTAGAGCCTGCGTGCAGCTAGCGTGGCCTGCCAGCCAAGCTAAGCCAAGTCTCCTGTCCCTGTTCGCAAGACTTCAGCTCTGGATTTTACAAGACAGCCTCTCTCACTTCTGGGCTGTCGCACATGGTGCTTCCATTGCTTTAGCCACACATAAGGTCTTTGTGAAGTTTGGGAATATAATTTTGGTCTGGATAATGTTATTCAGTGAAGGTGCTTAAGAATAAATTGTTTTCGCCTGCTTTGTCAAGCTCAGGGACCAGGGTTTGATCCCAGGGCCTGCCTGCCATGCCGGCCCTGCCCTCCAGGGGACATGGAGCCACAACTGAGTCCAGGTGTGTTGGCGCATGCCTGTAATCCCAGTGCTGGGGAGACTTAGAACAGGAGGATCAGTACAAGTCTGAGTTGCGTAGTGAGACCCTATGCCAAATACATAAAATGAAAATAAAATAAAAAATAAAGAAGACTAGATTGTTTCCAGGTAGCTGAGCAACAGCTAAGTTTGTCGAGACATAAGAACAACTTTTAATTTTTTAAAAGAATTCCTCATGAAGTCATCAGCTGTGAATAAATTTGAAACCCAACTGAAACCTTATCGTAGGACTTGGGTGGTTCTCTGTTACTCACTTAGAGAGTATTGGGGGATTCAGAAGTGGGTTTGTGCACAGAATTGTCCTATGCCACAGCTGCTCTGGCAATAAATGAGGCCAGATTGTCACCACAACACCAGGCTTTAAAGAGAAAAACTCATTTTACCACCGAGAAATGGTAAATGTTTCAGGGGATCTGTATGTTTAATTTGTGTATATGTATAGAAATAGCACGCAGGGGGCTGGGGAGATAGCTCGGTGGTCTAAGCGCCTGCCTGGAAAGCTCAAGGACCTGAGTTCCATCCCCAGGACGACATGTCGTGCCAGTCCCAGAGCCCCAGGCGTGCCGCGCTGGCCCTGAAACTTGGCATGATGGCACATGCCTGTAATCCCAGGGGTGGGGAGACTGAGACAGGAGGATCATTACGAGTTTGATTTGAGTAGCAAGACCCTGTATCAAATAAGTAAGTTAAAAAAAAAAAAGAAATTTCCCTTGGTCCCTTTAAATATCCACATTTGTATGTGTCATTTNCATTCATGTAATATAAATTTTAAAAGAAAAATGAGAAATTGATCATCAGCTGGTTCCAGGGGATGGGAATTAAACCTCTGTCTTGTCCTGTTTGCTGTTGAATTTTCTTCCTTGAAAAGACATACATGTTTCCCTTTCTTAGGAGACATTATGTGTTTGATAGTAGGTAGGAAAAAATTTTTCCTTCCCATCGAATTAAACACATGGTCTGTCCTAAGAAATGGAAAACCTTGAATTTTCTAAAGTAGAAGAGTCCAAGAGAGCAGCTTAGGATGGTGGAGACTTCTTAAATGATTTCTAGGTCCTTGGGTTTCCCTTGTGCTTGAGAGGTTTTAGAAAGCACAGCTAACGTTGGCGGAGGAGAGATGCCTGCGTGCCTCAGCGTTTCCTCTGACTCCTGACAAAAATGCTTCGCCTGAACCAGCAGATGGAAGCTGAACGTCATCTGGGATGAACGTGGGGAACAGGACAGATTCCAGACAAAATGCATTTGTGACATCCTGACGGCCACCGGGACAAAGCATTTGCGTTGTTTTTGATTTGGTTTTGGTCTGATACCTTAAAACGCTTCCTTTTAAGAAAATTAGCTTCCTCTTTTTTTTTTTTCTCACTACTTACAGACATCTCCTTTTGTCTCCTATTTTTTTTTATTTTGAAACACTTAACATGGATTAACTATATTCAAGGTATACACTGATATTTGATACATGCAGGCATTTGAGATCATTCCCACAATCACATTAATCAAGATGTTTTTGACATGTCACTTTCATTTCTAGTTTTTAAAAGACCTTTTATAATATTTTTTCCTTAAATTGTAAGGTAGGGTCTGCCATAAAATTGACTTTGATTTCCCAAAGTAGATTTTAACAATTTAAAGTACCCATCCCTCCCTTTTTTTTTTTTTTCTTTATGGATTTTATTCTGTGTTTTGGGTAAAAGCATATTTTCCCAGGGCTCATTCTTGCCCCATCTCCTCCCATGTTGCATAATTTTTGAACGAAAGCCCTATTTTGGCCACAGAAAAGATCTGTGTGGGGTCTGAAAGGCAGACACGGAGGAGCTGCTGGGTTGTCTACATTGAATGTGGCAGGAGGACGCGGTGTGTGGCCACATGCTGCCTCTCGGTGCCGGCGCGGGCCTCAGCTGGTCTTTCAGTAACCTCAGCTGCCCCAGAAGCTACTGGAGCCATGAGGCTGGTGTGTGCAGCACTGTGGTTGAAGCACTGGCTTCCTGTGCAGGGCACCTGCACTTTGAGGCTAGAGGTAGGGAGAAAGGAAGTGGGTTCTCTCACTCTTCCTTCGGGACTTCAGTCATGCTGGAGGGTAAAGGAGAATCCCGCTGTCCTCCCCCACACAGTTCCCTCTCCTAACTCCTGGTGCAGGCTACTGGAACAACTTCAGCACCACGCATTTGATGCAGCCAGCTCCCAGGGACTGTAGATTTTAATCATTATTTAAATCCTGCGCATTGTGTCTGGTTGTCCAGTTGAGCCATGAGTGACTCTCACGGGCGTTCTTGCCTTTGTATTTCATCTCCTGAATTAAGATGTGGTTACACTGCTCCGGCAGGACTGCTTACGTTCCTGAGCACTGCTGCATTAGTCTGAGGATGCGTCTTCATAATCTAAGACTTCCAAAGTGGCACCTTGCAAGGTCCCACTGCCCTTCCGTAGTACCAAGCTGAGGACCACGCCTTTAATCACAAGTCTGGGGGGGGGGGCAACTCAGATCCAAGCCTTTGCAACAACACTGTAGGCTGAGAGAGTGCAGAGAGAGTTGAGGCTGGGATCAGCCTGACAGGCAGAATTGGGTGTTTATCCTGATTCTACCTCCCTTCTTATGCCAGAAGGCATGTCTCCCCTTATCTTAATTGTTTTTCTCATTTCAAAGACAAAATACCCCCCATGCAAGGTTAAAAGAAAGAAGGGTTATTTTAGCTCACAGTGTTTAGAGATTTCAGCCTCTGGCTCCAAGGCAGAAGGACATGGCAGAAGAGAAACAGGCCATGGCAAGGCAGGCAGAAGGCAGCGAGACAGCAGGCAGCAGCAACAGACAGCTTCCCTGTCTCCCCTCATATTACATCCAGGCTACCAGCTCTCTTGACAGGTGTCACCCACAGTTTACACACCGAGAACCCTGCTCAACCCACCTAGTTATCACATACCCCTAATCCCAGCACCACACACCCTCATCCAGCCACCACTGAAAAGCCCACCTGTGAGGGCTTGAGGCTTTGAGGGGACATCTAGACATAAGCCTAACACTTATTCTGCTCCTTTGCTCAGTGTGGACTCTTCTTCAGAATTGGATGTGTCTCACTCTGCCTCCCTTCCCACTCTCTTGCATACTTTTCCACCACAGGGACAAGATCACACTCCACTGGAGCCGCTAAGAATCACTGAAAAAGGCCCACGTCCAGAGCTTCCTATTTGAACTACTCTTTTTGACCCCCTTTATTTCTCTGATCTATTTCTGTGTTTTCCTTTGTTGGGGTAAAATACGCATAACATGAAATTTGCCACTTGATCTATTTCAAGTGTGGAACTCAGTGACGTTAAGGACACTGGCACTGGCTCACAATCGTTGCCATCGTCCATGTCCAGAATTTTTATCCTCCTGATCTGAAATGCCATACCTATTAAACAGCAGCTCCACATTTCCCCCTGCCCCAGAGCCCTGGAAACCCCTGTTCTGCTTTCTGCCTACTGAAGGTGAGTACTATGAGTTTGTTCCAGAGAGCTCAGGCGAGGAGACCATAAAATATTTGACCTTTGTGACTGAATTCCTTAACTCAGCATAATGTCTTCATGGCTCATCCTTCTTCCTTTCTAAAGGGGAGTAACATTACATTGTGTACATAAGTCCTTTGTAGATCATTCTGTAGGTTTTTCAGCTACAGTAAGAAAAGTGATAAAACAAACGAAAAAAAAAACAAAAAACCAAACGGTCTTTATCTCTTCCATGGCCCACCTTTGCGTCCAGTACTCTGGAACTTTTGACTAAGTGTGCCTCCAATTTCTTGCAGATGAAAATCCTCAATTAAAGAGCTTTATTTAATTTTCTTCTATTTTTACCACACCTTCTGACAATTTCTGGATACATTGAGTAGGAGAATGATTCTTTTCTCTGGTTCCAAATGCTCATGCTCATTTCCCTCTAATTTTAAAAAAAATAATAAATTAAAAGTATTAGCTATTCCTGGTTGGTCATGTCCCCACGTTCACACCATCTTCCCCCTTCTCTCCACTCTTTGGGCTCTGTGTTCATCCTTTCACTTTTTTTTCCAGCAAGCATTTACTAAGCACCTGTGAGACACTGCAGTCCACCCATGAGCCACACGCCACAGTGTCATCCCAAGGCAGGTACTTTGGGGCCCTGGAAGCCTTTGCTCAACCTACTCAGAGAAAGTCTGATCTGGAGATTAGGCTCCTAATAATTTATTCTCAACTACATCAAAATAATATGAGCCATTGCTGTTATAGAAGCTGTATTTGGAGAAGTCTTTAAAGGACTTTTTTTTTTTTTTTTTTTTTGCGGAACCGGGGATTGAACTCAGGCCCTTGCGCTTGCCAGG
>NDGN011479691.1:0-15155 GCA_002564285.1 Tympanoctomys barrerae
GCTGGGGAGATGGCTCAGTAGAATAAGCGCTTGCCTGGCAAGCGCAAGGGCCTGAGCTCAATCCCTGGTTCTTACAAAAAACAACAAGAAAAAAACCTTCCTAGCAATATGTGCTGCATATCATATTCTAGATATCAAGCACTTTAATATATTTACTTCTTACACAGATTTTATGAGATAAATGATGTTTATATAGATGGAAGAGAGTAGACTGAACAATATGCCCATTATAAGACAGCCATGAGGATCAAAACTGTAAGATGCACCTGACAAGCCTACACTTTTGAGGGATTTTCTTTATCATTAGGCCAACTTGTTCTCTCTTACAATGAAGTACATTCCTTAAAGAAACAAGAAAACAAGAGCCTATTGTGGTTCCCTCTCAACTACATTGAAGTTCAAGCAACCATGAAGTAAACAAGTTTTAATCCTAGCATAATGCCATTCATTTAGGGAAAGCCCACCAGAAATGAGGTTAGCTATCCTATTCTTTTTCTTTGTTTTGGCTGGCTCAGCCTGCATCTCCATGAGGGCAGGGCTGGCATAGCATGTGGTACCAGGGATCAAACTGCAGTCCCCTGCACCTGCCTAAGCTTGCCTAAGCAGGTGCTTTAGTCTGCTGAGCTACCTTGCTGTCCTAATTCTATTACTTTTTCACTGGAGTAAAAACATAAGGTGACTAGAGAAACACTTGACTTAAAGAACAAATCTGTTATATTACCTATTAATGGAATAATATATAATTCCATACAGAGTTTGATATATTAATGAATTCTTCTGCCTTTGCCTACTCAACCTCTTTCACACCTATTTCTGTAATAGGTTTTTCTTTGAGAAATCAACACCCACAGCTCTTCCTAGGGTAAACTGCAGAGCTAGGAATTCAAACCAGGCCTGGCTGAAGAGAATCAGAGATGGGTAGAGTTGGAGATGTCAAGCAAGCAGAGTCACTGATACTTAGAATGGTAATTCTACTGATGGGAAGAAAGGAGAGCCCAGAAGTTAAAGAGAAAAAAAAATTCCCCATATTTTTGTATGATTTTATCACTTAGTCTTCATGGATACAACACAATGTGCCCTGAGTAACATAATCATAAAAGTTTATTAAAACTGAAAACTTTCAATATGAACTTATTATCTCACTAAGCCTTATATACACTTTAGGGTGTTATTATAAAACAGTACTTTATATTGGCAACTTTTATCCAAAGGAACACAGGATTATTTTCAAGGTTATCAAAGCACCAGTGTCTCTTCCTATCTCATAGTGAGACAAGAATAAATGCAAGACTCCAGCAAAGCAGACCTCTAACTTTGGTCTTCAGTGTGGGAGACACTGAAGATCTTATTTAAAAGGCCAGTTTGAAGGCTGCAGCCTGGAATTCCATGGCAGGCCTGGGAACCTGCCTAGATCATAAATAGCACAGGGATATGGAGCGTTCACCTCTGAGAAACACTCATCCATGGTTTTGATTCCTTTCAGCTGTTCTAGACAAATTTAGGCTAAATAAATCCAGTGTGGAAAACAATTCTCTTAAAGCAATGGGAATAGGACAATTTCCATAATGATTTTGGGAACTAAAATGACTTCAAAGAGCACGACTGACTGTAAGCAGTATTTCTGAGGCAAACACTGACAAATTTGGAAATGGCTCATCTCTACAACTGGACCGATAGAGGCATTGTATTTGTTTTTCTCTGTGGGTGTTTTCTATAAAAAGGAAATGGTATAGAACAAAAATAACAATTTGAAAATTAATTTCAAGATTATGATTTCATCAATTTCATTAGAATCAACTGTAGCAACTTTGTAATAGATCACAGCACACAATCAACAAAGACGACCTTTGAGAATTTATCTCAGTTTTACAGAGCAGTTATAATGAGCACAATTATAATAATTGGTTAGAAGCTTCTGCAGCATTCCATAGTACACAAAAGACAGCATGGCTAAATGGGGTAACTTGTTTTCTACAGCTACCACATGCATGTCACAAAAGAAATCTTATATTAACTGTAATGTGTAAGGAGATGACACAGAAGTCATTTGATGCCACATCAGACATCATAGAAGTAAGAAAACCATTTCCTAATGTGATTCCATTGTCTTTCTCTTAAGGGTCACTAAGTAAATAATAGTCAGTGATGTCACTAAATCACATAAACCTAACCAGTCCTTGTAAACATGGATTTGCCAAGAGAACTGAATCTAAATATTATAAAGCATCTATTGTATGTAATGGATCAACACTTCCATTCATGTAGAATGGCGCAGCCTTGGAGAACTGAGAAAACACTTCTTAAATCATTTTCTTTCTTTTTTTATGTCTTTAGTACAGGATCTATAGGGTCTCACTACACAGACCAGACTAGTAGTGATTCTCCTGTTTTCAGCCTCCCAAGCACTAGTATTACAGGTGCCACCCAGCCCAGACTCAGTCCCTGTCTCAGCATGCCCTGGGGGCAGGGCCAGCACTGCATGCTCGGATCGAACCCAGTCCCTGCACCTGCCTAAGTAGACACTTTAATCTGCTGAGCTATCTGGCCAGCCCTCTCAAATCATTCTCTTTAGCTTAGTTGCCTAGGAAAACCCAGTTCAGTATGAGAAACAGACATTTCTTAACCTGAAAGTATATACTTTGGAATAAATAAATGTAACTTTTTATTATAAGCAAGGTGGTCTAGCGATATTATGAGTGGTTTTCTAAACATTTTAAAGCTTCACTAGTGGAACCAGAAACTACAAGGGTAATATTCAATATTTGCCATTAAAACTTCACGTATCAAAAACAATTTTATGCACCAAGATTAATGATGCCAATGGAATTTAACTGTCGTTCTACAGAACCACACAGCAGAACTTAATCTACAGCATGAATTTCTTGGATTGCATCCATAGCCATTCGTTGTCAAACTGCCAAATGCATTTCATTATGTCCAGATCTGATTCAATCCAAAGAAAATACAGTGATATGACAAACAGAATTGAAAAACAGATTCTGATCTGTTCTGTGGTTGGAACTTTGTAAAAAGTTATACACTTATAATGGGTTTCTAGGTGCAGACTTATAGTACCTGATTCTGATATTTACATTAGACTATGCTAGTTTACTATTTCAATATTCACTCTCCTTCAATGCTAACTTACGGAGTTTTTTTGTTTTTTGTTTTTTTTTTTTTTTTGAGACAGGATCTCAATGGGTCCCTAAATTGACCAGGCTAGACTTCACTTGTGATCCTCCTGGCTCTGTATCTCAAAGTGTTGGGATAAGAAAAGCACACCATCAAATCCTCTAGAATCTGTATTCTTAACCAAACACATTATTAAAATAAAAGACTGTTTTGCAGCTCCATACAGTTAAAGCAGAAGGACAGATACTATTTGCAAGTAGAAAACATTTCACTGAAGAGACTCTTTCTATATTCTTTTGTTCATTGTTCATTGTTTGTTTTTGTTTTTGGTCTGTCATAGAAAGTGATCATTGGAAACCCAAAAATCATATTCATCCCAATATCCACTCCCCTTTAATTTTGACTTACAGATTGTTTGCTTGTTTGTTTGTTTTGGGAGACACGATATCACTTGGTCACTAAATTAACCTGGCAGGGCTTGAACATGTTATCCTCCTGGCTCAGCCTCTCAGTGTGTTTGGGATTAGTGGAATTTTGAAGTGACCTTCAGGAGATAGTGTGTTAAATGACAGAGCAGAAAAACAAAAATACTGTCTTCTCATCACACTGTTGAGCTGTCAAATTCTAGAGAGAACAAGACACTTCTACCATTCTTAACCCTGTTGTAAGTGGAAGAGTTTAACCCTAATTAACACAATCCATATGCAGTTTCTTATTCGGTAAAGGTCAGGTGAATTAGTAGAATGACTGGGATTAAATATTTGGACAGATCTGCAACCTCTAAAACTGGAATAATGTATTTAAGACAAATAAAAAACATAGAACTTTATCCAAGTGGTAATAAACATATAGAAATAAGGCATTTTCTATATAATTTTACAAATATTTTAAAGAGGAATTAGGAACAACAACAAAGAAAGTACAATGTGTAGTATAGTGAAAATTAGTGAGATTGGTATTATGGTAGGTAATTACCACTATGTGTATTTACCAAAGGTAATGAGCTGGGCCTGAAAAGTATGAATTGATGTCTAACATAGAGACTTATTGTGTGTTTCTTGTGTCTTGGCTCTTGATATTTCTGTATGATTTATTCATTCTATGTCTATTTATGTTTAGCAATACCCTTATGGGCCAAAGGGAGACTTTGGTCTTTCAGCTTTCATGAAGAATAGGCAGACATCTTAGAAAAATCCCAGGACAATAGAAAATAATTAGCATACTTTTGATGTCCAGTGAATCCTTTTAAGTCTCATTTTTTGCTCTGTACTCTTAAAAAGGCATTAAAATATTTTAAATAGATCTAGCAAAAGGACTGATTGCATTTAAGTCTATTCCTTAGATTGCTTTTGATCATCTAAGCAGAAATTTTCTTTCCATGTTGCTCTGTAACAAATTAAAAATTTGTGGTTATATGATTATTTGATTAAAAGTATTTTGTTTTGGAAAATATTCATGTCTAATATCCTACTAGGATTTTGGAACTATGCAACTTCTTGTCTACTCCATTGTTAGGCAGACCTTTGGGGAAACTCTTAAGACCCATCTCTGCTATGTAATCTGAGTATTATTCTTTTAATGCCTTGAAATCCTTGTTTTGTCTTCATATGCAAATATCTATGGTTATGTTTATGTAAATCATTGGCACCCAGCATTCAGTCTAACTACCTAATACAGGGTGGAGGTACTGAATTTAATTAGAGTGATTTATCCATAGTCTCCTTGGCCAGCTGTAGCATACTCTATTTATGTTAAGCACAAATGAGAATAGAGCTTAAATATTTAAGAAGATTATTACTCTGGAAAGCATACTTTCTGTCACTAATTTCTCTGTTACAAACATATAGCTATTGAAATAATAAAAAAGATACATTACCCCTGTGACATCCATAACTTTAATGGCTGCAAGTTGGCCTGTTTTGACATGACGACCCTATAAAGAAAAAAAAAAACAATTAAAAAAGACAGTTCTGAAAAACATTCAATGTCAAGCATAAAAAACAACTGATCAATATTATCGATCATAGCTCAGTGTTATAGTAAGTTAATGGATAGACACATTCAAATGTATCGAGTGAAGCCTTAAGCGTTTTGAAGATCTATTTTATGACAGTGTTTATTTTGTAAGATATTTGTTATCATTTTTTCTTTGGGATTTATGTTCTCAATGGATATCAGGTTAAATAAAAACTGCAATGCTGAGCAGTCTATTTTTACTACTTTCTAGGTGTTAGTAAAGGGCTTATGTGAAAGGTGGAGTTATATGGCAGAGAAACAGGGCCTACACGGAGGAGACACAAGTGTCTCTGTCAAAAATTACCCAGTATGTAAAGACACTTTAGTTTTCGGAATTTTTCAAATATTTGGAAAATAATTCAAAATCAACTGAATTCATCTATCATTCACTTAATGTTGGTTATTTATCTTTATTTTAAAGGATCTGAACTAGACAGGTAGCAGAATAATCCAAATAGTTAAAAAATCCACACAGTGGTCAAGAAATCAGTGCTGAGCTTCAGCCACTGTGGTCTTTGGACCCACAAAAGATCGGGGAGCACACAGAAGAGCAAGAAGCACACGGCACAGTGGGGTTGTGATCCCAGAAGAGTTTCCCCCTCGCTGATTCCTTGAGGAAACAATGTATACATCAGGCTCTCAGGCAACAGTGAATAGGATCAGATCCGTAACATCTAAATGTGTTTTCTATGTAATACCCCAAATATTTTTCCTACCAAAGAATAAGTACCCCTTATTTGAAATGCTGGGACTAGCAAGTTTCAGATTTTGACTTTTTTCAGACTCTGGAATATTTGCATCCACATAATGAGAGATCTCAAAGTCTAACCACCACTTGTTTTGCATACCCCTTTATTCACCTTTTTTACAACATTTTTTATGTGCCTGTGTTTTAACTCTGATCCCTGTGAAGTCACATGTAGAGTCTTCTACTTATGGCATCCAGCATGTTAGAGCTGAAAAGATTCAGGCTCTAGAGCATTTTTGATTTCAAATTTTATACTAGGAATTATCGACCTTTAGGACCATGAGGCAATACAGTAGAGCTTCTAGATCAGCTGGATTTTAGTCACAACTGCAAGACCTTATGCAAGCCCCTTAGATTTTTAAACCTCAGTTTCCTCATCTGAAAAAGGGATAATAACACTAGTTTACAGACTGCATTGAGCATGAAACGCTGGGTACTGAGGTGTAGCTGGTACACATTAGCTGCCTATAGATGATGGCCATTATTGTCGATAGTCTCACCTTGCACTTTATTTGAAACACTGTCTTCCTTGTAAGGTTATGTCATATGCAGGCAATCCCGTGCCTCACTGCTCTACTTCCAAGGCCTCGCACAGTGACAGCCCGCCAATGATGGTGTGGCATCTTGGCAACACTTGTGGTTGGCAAATAGTGACTAGTGTGATGTGATTTCCATCCAGTTGAAAAAACACAATGACTTGGTTGGGTCATTATTTTTTCAACTGCAGTGAAAAGCACTACTGATTTAATTTTGTAACTGAGAGCTACTGTGTTTTCATGGCCTTAAATTTTCCCTATTCTCTTCTACTTCTCTACTTCTCTACCTACTATTTTCCCCCTCTCTGTTGGCGCCTTACCTTTTCCCCACTCTTTTCCCTTCTTCTATATTCCAATTTTCGAAGTCTTTTTAGTCTCATTCTAGTAGTGCTCTTTTCCCCTTTCAGGCCTCAGGGTGATCCCTTTCTTTTCCCCTCATTTGAAAAAGAGCCCACAGGAGGAGACATTACATCACTAATTCAACATAGTGGCAGGCACAGCCTCTCACACCTATCTCGAATTTCATGAAAATTGAGGCAAGGAGTTGATATACATCACACAAGTGCAAAAAATGGCTTCGTCCATGACCACCCCTTTCGTCTGTGCTCGTTCTCCCATCTGTAAAATGTAGGGAGGACTGCAGAGCAGTGGGGGAATGGGAGAGTAGGTGCTGTTCCCAACTCTTTCCACTCCAAGGAGCATTAGGAAATGGAGTTTTCAAAATGGCTGATGAGGACGGAAGTGCTGCGGCTCTTCAGCACAGTAACACAAACTTCCCTGCAGAGCACAGGTCAAACTCATGTAGAAAGAAGTAGCAACAGTGCCTTCAGCTGAGAAGCACCTAATGACCTCCAAGGTCTCTGGCATCCCAGTAATTGTCTATAATGCTGTAATGATGACCTTTGCAAAGAACTAATGGCTTAAAGTAACAGCAATTAATCACACCTTAAACAATGACTGTTTCTCTACTGGAGCATCAAGAAAGATAGCAGGGGAACTGGAGACAAGTAAGGGTCTGTTTGACGTCATACAGCTTATCTACCTTTGGAATCTCCCAACAGAGCCATGGAGCTAGATAAAAGCAAGCCCTGTGTGCTTGTGGATCATGTAGGCACTGACCTCCTCTCTATGGTGCCAGCCAGCGGCTCCCATCTACTGTCCCCCTGTGGTCCTCAAGACCCAACTGACAACAGTTCTCTAAAAGTGCTGCATTGTTTCAGCCCTCCCCGATTGTCTGTTTTCTTGGTCTGGAATGCCCTTTGGCTTCCTGGATCCCCAAGAAATTTCTTTTCTCTTTCTAGATTAACTTAACTGTTGTCACTTCTCTGATGGCAATCTCTCTATGGCAATCACTGTTCACTTTTGTGCAATGAAGGAGCAGCTCCTTGTTTCTAGTTCTGCGTTGAGCTCAAAGCACCATTGGTCCCCTTCTCTCTCTCTCCTTCTCTTTCCTCTCTCTTTTCCTTCCCTCTGGCTTCATGTGCAGTGGAACCTTTCCCCCCAAACAAACCTGAACTGGAACACCCCTGGTCCAAGCAGACTTGAGCACAGTCTAGTCACAGGGCCTCCCATTCTCCTCTACCCATGCTCACTTTGGGAAGCTTTGCACTAAATTTTCAACTCTTTACAAAGCAAAGAATCTTCTCTGAGTGAGCAATTTGTTGCAGACTCCCCCAGCACCTAGTCCCTTCCGTCTGTAACCTATGGCTGAGCAGGGCTGGCCTTCAGTATGGGAGGAGGACAAAAGCATCCTCGCTACACTTGAGACACAAGCACTAGGGAGTTCTGGACATGAAATCAATAAAGTATTGTGGAATATGTCTGAAAAATTTGTTTAAATGAAATCCATTAACCTGTATAGACAGATTTTGTTTTTAAAGAGTGAAATAAAACAATGTGAAAAACAATCTACTTTTATTTTTTTATGTAGGGTTCATAATTTTAAAAAAATACTAACCATTATGAATGTGGAAAAGAAAATAATCTCTTCTTGCCTCTTTTTAAATTTCATTTCTTAGCTGAAATAATGGCTCTGATAGATGAGTGAATAAAGAGCCAGTCAGGTTTTGGTGGCATTGGATTTCGATGAGATCCTGCAGGTGGGGCAATGAGCACTCTCAGCTCAGTCTCCCCCATTCTAGATGAGGTCTCCTGAGTTGCCAAGGTCTGGTCACATGGAGGACCGCAGGGGCCTCTTGCCAGCATGCACTGCCTTTGAACATCACCAGAGAATGGCAAGCCAAGTTAGGGCCCGGAGGAGGGCAGCGCTGAAGGGAATGGCAAGCGGCCCACTGGCCACAAAATCATGAACACCCAAGGCACCTTCCTGGGCAAGGTAGTCTTTAAAGAGGTGGCTTTATGGAAAGGCAAGTACGTGGAGTGGAACAGCCCCTGGTGTACCTTCCAGGTCTCCCCTTTGAGAGCCCTGCTCAAATCTCAGCGCTAATGGGACCCACATCCCATGTTCTCCTCTGAATTACTTCTGTCCCCAGCTCCTGAGCTACAAATTTTCATCACTAAAATTTTAAAATGAGTTCTAACCAAACTTAAGTCACACATTGAACTATTCATTTCTACTTCACAAATTTTTAAAACTATGGGTACAGGGTAATATGCATGGGTATTCTTATCACGGAGGCTTCCTGAAGTGCAATTATCACATTAGTCCCAATATTTCCACTTATAAGAGAAATTAAAAATGCAAATATTGTTATTTTCTAAATTGAAATCTAAAATGTATATTCAACCCAAGGATTAAAAATTAAATTATGAAAATAACAATTTCTAAAGAGGGACAAAAGGGGCTTTTCAAATCTCTACAAAAAATTGAAAAAATGTCTTGTCAGGTTCTAGGTGCTAAGTTATTTCTTAATAAGAGAATGACTTACGATTTTCCTGCTGCTGAAATAACCAATATGGACAAAAGCTAGTGCAGAGTAAAGAAGAAAACTGACCCAAGGCCTAGTGTCAGATAATGTCTGAAAGCATAAAACATCTGTCTAGGAGAAAGAGAAAGAAAGGCCTTAAGAGGGGAAAGCAGAGAGAGCATTTGGAGTCAAGGATGGTGGTGGCATGGGTCTGCACACCCACAGCCCACTCCACTTCCTTCCTCCCTTGGAGGTAAGGAACAATATTGATTCTCATTCCATGTAAGATATGCAACGCCAAGGTAAAGCCCCATGCACGCAAGTACTACAGAAATGTAGCCCTTTCTTTTCCTCTTCTCTAAAATGAATGGCAGAGAAAAACAATGGTTTTCACTGAAATAGACACGGAAACCTCATTCTTGTTACTGCTGTTATTTTCTAAGGAACAGAAAGACAGATTTGGAGCTGCTAGCCTAAGGCTAGCCTGAAGAGAAAGTACTTTCATTTCTAGGTCACCAAAATACATTTGCTTCTAGCGGAGGGCACAAGAGAACGGAGATGGCAGGAAATGCAGACGGTGCTGCCAGCGTCTCGGGGTCCTGGGTGGCGCTCACGCAGCACCAGGGGCGCTCCTCCTGTGTGGAGCTTGCCTCGGAGCCTTGCCCCCCACCCCGAGGCAGTCTTCTTCAACCTCCCAAGTTGCAATGAGGGCACAGCTATTGTGGCTCTCTGGCATTCTGTACTAACTTGGCCGGTCACAGCTGCCACTGATATTGTGATATTTTTCAAAATGCAAGCATTGAAGAAAAAAAAATGGAAATAGCATTTTTGCCAATGTAAAGGGAACAGAGAGTCAGATGGAGCAAGGAGGTACAAGAGAGACAGAGAGTAAAGGAGGGAGATGTACGTGTAGCAACTCCCCACAATAAATGTAGCCATGTACTGCAAACATGTACTAATAAAAATAAATAACATTAACACTGTGATAATAAGGGCCAGCGAGATAGCTCAGAAGACTATGCACCTGCTTTGGCAAGAGCAGGGACCATGGTTCGCTCCCTTGCACAGGGGGCACTGAGCTGGCGAACCGAGTCCGGGTGTAGTGGCGCACACCTGTAATCCCAGAGCTTGGAAGGCTGAAAATAAAAAAGATCACTATGAGTCCGAGCTGCCTAGTTAGACCCTGTATCAAATACATAAAGTAAAAATTAAAATTAAAAAACTGTCATAATAAGTGACATAAAAATATATTCACTTTTGAAGACACAAAAGCACACATTACCAGAACCATGAAATAAATCAAATTGAGGGACCAGGGAGCAGTTCAGTGGGAAAGACTTGCTTAGTATGCACAAAGTCCTGGCTACTATCCTCAGTACCATGAAAAAAAATGATCAGAGTTTAGAATATATAATAATGGCAGCTGCTAGCCCACTGATCAGCCATTCTGGCTACCCCCCATCTCTCCATGTCTGTCTATCAATCCTTAGTGCTGTGTGCAGTATCCAGACTGAAGTACTAGAGCACTCTCCATCTGGGTCTCTCACTGGGAAGTGTCACCCACTAGAGCAGCACAGTGGCCTCTTCACCAAGGTCATGCTCCCCAGTGGGGACAGTTGAGAAACGATGGCTGAGGATGGAAGATGAGGATGGAGGCATGAAGCAGGTAGGTAGAGAGAGCCTCGAGGTACGCAGAAGGCCCAACCCACAGGACTGGGGATGAATTGGATGCACATTTCCCCTGTACCTCTCACAGTGCGTGCTGCAGAAGGGACTCAGCAAAATATTTGCTAAACAACAGATTGGATGAAGGAGTGCGAGTCTCGGGATCGCATTTGGGTTTCTGCTACTATCCACATGTCCACAGCAGTTTCCCTCAATTTCCTCATTTCCATATAGCCACAAAGAGTGTGGAACAAGACAGGGTGACCTTGTGAACAGGAACCAGAATATTTTGCTCATAGATACAAAGATGAAAGGTCAATTTAAGCGGAAGAAGTCTCCCTCACCCACCGGAAGCCAATTTATAGAAACTGGCATTAGTTTTCGCTTTCCCTCTGAGCTGTAATGAGAGTAAAGGTGAACTCTGATTTTCCAGGCCCAGTTAAGATTAAAGCTTAGAAGATGCCTATCTGGACATATTCAGGAATGCTAGTGTCCTTTGATAAGACATGTCTTGAGGCAGAGTGTTAGACAAGATAACCTTATGAAAAGAGTCCACAGATCCCTAAGATTAAGGAATATGCATGTTCACAGGACATACTTGGAATGGTGCCTACTCCTACAGCTTCCCAGGTCAAAAGGGGCCTCAATGTGCCCCAGTAGACCTGTGATCTTGTTACCGTGGCTCCCAGATTGTACAAAGGTGAAGGAAGTGCCACGAATGGTCTCTACACAGACACTCTCCATCTTCACGCCAGTCAGTGTGGGTTGTTCTGTCTGCTGCATCTGAAGAGCGGAGAGGAATCATTGTAGGGACTGGTCAGGATAAGGCCAGCTGAGAACTGCAGTGTGCTCACCAACACCAAGTGGGGAACGAGACAGACAGTTTCCTTCCTCTTTGTTAGAAACTAGGACTCCTCGGTCTTGGTGGCTGCCAGCTTGGCTCCGTTTATAAATCAAAATGGATGCTTCATGAAAAGCAAATCAAACATTCACAATTTTTAGCAGACAGTGGCTAATGTATGCAGATTCCATGGCAGGGAGCCTAGCGCCTGCCTGTACCCAGGAAAGGCATGCACAGCTGAAGTGATAGCAGTGATGAGGCAGATGAGGGGTGATGAGAGCTCAGAAAGCAGCAGAACCAGTCTAGACCATGGCCTTAAGCCAAGAACACATTCCCAGTACCCTCTCAGCCCAAAAGATGAGCACAAAAGCGGAGCGCTTACCAGCTTTGTCTAACTTGCGCCATAGAATTACTATAATGATCCGTGGCACTCACACATTCATTTCTGGAAGCCCCTGTTTGCAGGGCTTCAGAGGATGCTCTGAATATACTAGAATATGCTCTCACAGGGGACTCTAGCCTCCCAGACATGCTCTGCCTCCCCACACAGCACAATAGTCTTTTGTGTCCCCCAAGGCAGGGGTTACACCCAGGGATAGAGATGGCATTTAAAAGGACTGGGACCTGGATCCCAGCCCAAGATGAAGCTTATCATTAGCTTAGTAAACAGAGAAAACTAGGGAGCCTTGAGTAAATGATCCAGGAAGAAGTGTTTTCAAATTATGTGGATATAATAATGGTAGAAAGAGGTCAGAAACACCATTAAGACTCAAAGACAGGTTGCTCTTGTTGCAAACTGTAGAAAGCAAAACATGGACAACAACCTTTAACTACTAGCTCTCAGCAGCCCCTATGAATAGAATGGAAAGGAACGAACACCTTTCTCTTCTGAGATCCTTAAGTCCCTCAAGACCTCAGGTCCTCAGGTGCAAGCACACAGACACATAACTTCTACATAATCTGAAAGAAAGCTGTTGAGAGTCTTGCCTGGGGTCCATTTAATTCTTTGTCCTTGCCTAAAAACAGCTTCTTACAAAGAGTAAGTGCTCAATCACAGTGCAAAATGTGAAGTTCTTAGGTTTACTGAACCTTTAAGTTGCCACCAATGACAGTGTGCAGACTCCAACAGTGATCCATCCACATGGGGCTTGGTGTGAAAAACTTGGGGAGATCCTATTATGGAATACCATTTATGTATTTATTTTTAAGGAAAATGGGCCCATAAGAGTGGATCACACCTCACAACTGCAGGGAAAAGTCAAATGATCGATGTGTTTTGTTTCCCGCTGTTATTGGAGATTGAACCCAGGACCTTTGTGCTGAACTACATCCCCTTTTTTATTTTGAGACAAGCTCTTGCTAAGTGGCTAAATTGGCCAAGCTGGACTGAAACTTGCAATCCTCCTGCCTCAGTTTCCCAGAGTGCTGGGATTACAGGCCTGTGTGACCACACCCCAGCTTGACTACTGTGTTTTCATCTTTGTTTTCCTTTCCAAGTGTTAACTAACAAAGTAAAGTAGGTCATGGAGGCTTGGGCAAGTCACTATTGGTCTGCATTTGCAAATCTCACTAGTTTCCCTAAGGAAAGGGTCAAGAAGCAAGAGCTTCTGGGAGAATGGAGGAAAGTGAGGCACTGACCTGCCAAAAAGTCTTCCCCACCATCTCCCTCTCCCTGATGCATGCTACCAGCAGGCAGCAAGATCTAACTCCCTAGAGTAGAGCACTCATTTTTAAGCTATCTGATCCATAACTCATCTATGGACTATCTTACCAAGACTACCTTTGCCTCAGGACCTCTGGCGGACCCTGTGAAGTAAGAGAGACTGCTGCCCTTAAGTGCATCTACAGTATGGCTTCCAAAAGATGCAGGCCACCCACACCGCCTCTCAGTCACTTAGGAGAAGGTGCAGCAGCTGCAGCAGCAGCAGGGCTTGATGTTATCAGGAAATAAAAGGGCCAAAGTGCTCCCAGCTATCATTCTTGGGGCAGCAGAAAACCTGGAGCCTGTAAGGCTCTTACCAGGGCTGTGATGAATAAACCTACTCCTACAGTGTCTTCAAACCTCCAGAAGTTTTAATTAAAACAAAAGAAACATCAGCCAGAAAAGCACTGGAATATAATTAGGTCCCATCCCATCTAAAGTGTGGGGGTGGGGGACTGGCAATGAAAGGGATGCTTTCATGTTCTTTCTGAATCCCTGCTCTGTTCCTGACATAAAAATCAATTTCAATAGGCTTTAGTTGTATCTGAGCAGAGACGCAGGCAACAGATGAAATTCAGTGAGCAACATACTGACGTCATAAATGACTCCCAAGAGGGCGGGGGGGGGGGATGCCTAAGATGAAAGCTCCCAACCAAATGTCTCCTCTGTCAGTATGTGTGTATATTCTGTATCTATCTATATCTCTGTCTCCTCTCAGCTGTGTGTGCGTGTGTGTATGTGTTTGTGCGTGTGTGTGGTTTTCAGACAATTTTAACCAAAGGCGACATGTCTGGAGATATTTGCTTGTTATGATTGCTGCTACTGGGTCCAGGAAAAAGAGGACAGGGATGTTACTAAACCTTCCATAGTATCCAAAGTCCCCTCTTTGTCCAACAAACAATCATTAAATCTCAAATGTCAATGGATCCAAGTCAAGCAACATTGTTTTAGAATCATCTGACCTTTATGAGGCGTCCAGTGGCTGTTGAATCCATGCAATGTCACTAAAGTGGCAGAGAAGAAAAGATAAGGCCTTGCCCTCAGGCCTCTCATTGGTAGAAAGAAGGTCAGTACAGATGACAAGGCATTGCTCTCTTAGTAGCAATTTACAATTGATTTTTCCTTTTTAATATTTGGATGAAGGGGAAATTTCTCTAATTCTAAACACCCACAGTCTTTAAAGCACAAACAATATTAATATCTGATGCAACAGAACCTGAGACTATTTTCTGTCTAGATTTTGTACGTGTGACAGGCCAATTCTAAGAACTTCTTTGTCTCCCACTGAAGCAGCACATTCTAATTTAAAAAATGACAACAACAACAAAAAAAGGATTGGGAATGAATAGAATTCGGTTTATGATAATTGGGAACAGAGGTATAATTTCTGCTAATTATATTAATTTTGGAGAATATATTTTTAAAAAGATTTTTGTCCTATTTTTACTTTTAAACAATAGTTAGATCTTAATACATCTGTGTGTTTGTCCTTCTCAAATGTCTATAATTTTTAAATATTGGCAGTTTGATGGAGGAAGACATTATTTTGTTTGACATACAAATCATTACTTTTTTAAATTTTAGAACAGGGTCTATAGGGTCTCGCTACACAGATTGGACTTGTAGTGATTCTCCTGTTTTCAGCCTC
>NDGN011479703.1:0-10330 GCA_002564285.1 Tympanoctomys barrerae
AAAATGCCATAAAAGTGCTCAAGCTCTTGAACCTTGGTTTGATCACATCTACATGGATTACAGCCCATATTTTCTCTAGGGTGTTCTTTTTAAATGATGTCTGTTAAAGCCTAGTAAGGTTATCCCTAGATTCTGAATTCCTTGTGGGTAAGGAACATGCATGTTCTGTTTTGTGTCTTCCTGTGCAGAACAAATGCTTGCTACATAAATCAATATATGAGTATATGTTGGGATAGAGTTTTGTATTATTTTCAAAGATCTGTTTTACACAGCCTCTCAAGAGCAGGAAAGGGGAAAATGAAGTAAAGTGTAACCATGTTTAATTTCTGCTAACTAAAACAGAAAGTCAAGTACAGTAACCTCAACTGCCTCATTAATTGCCGACCCTTAATTAAAGGTATCATACATCATTAAAGACAGAGCCTAAAGTAAATGCAAAATTAGATAAGCAGAGCTATTACCTTAATATGAAGCTAATGTAGCTCCTTATTTAATGATTACACAAATAGGCTCCCTGGCTCACGATAATGGATACTTTATTTGCATTACTTGTATGCTTTATTAAAGGAAACCTGGAAATCCACAATTCTTCCTTGCAAAGAAATTAATGATCCCATATACAATCTGTGATATTGTACATTCTTGAGTCAGAAACAGCCAGCAATGATCTACTTGATCATTTCATGAGGGTCCTTTGCATCTCTAGAGCCAAGTCTTCTACAAGAAGTTCCAGTTGGGAGCTTTTTCTCTTCCAACACATTTTCTTAAGGCTGGACAGAAGGAGGTAATTGGAAGCTTGCATTAATTCTCTTTTGGGCAAGTCCCACTCCCTAGTCATGTCAAAGCAATGTTTTGTTCTTCCAGTTTCTCTTTTGCTTCCCTTCACATTTGCTTCTTCCCGTGGGTTTATAAGCACCATCCTTACCAGATGACACTTCAGAACTCTCACCTAGTGTTTATTTCAACCTCTTGTTACATGGCCCAGGGAAGCTGGTCAACATCATCATGAATATTTCCAGGAGAAATGAAGAAAAATACAGCAGTGAGAAACTTGTTTAGGATTGTCCCAGTCAACACGCAGGGACTTCAAGTGCTCAGTTAATCACTGGGACCACTTGACTGAACACCTTTCCCTACTCTACCTTCTTTCAAGTTGGAGCCAGAAAATTAGCCCCTTTATCAATTAATTAAAAATCACAGGCTCTGGAGCCAGGCCAATTTGGGTAGGAAATCCTAATTCTGACACATTTCATTGTATGATTATGAGCTAATTTCTTCATCTCTGAGCATCATTTTCTTCATTTGTGCAAAGATAGAAAATCTTGGTCTCACAATGTGGTTTGAAATGATTCAGACAAAGCTCCTACTGTGGTGCCTGGTACCTTGCAGACTGCTCAATCTAAGTGACCTATATGGTTGGTATATATCTTAGGTCATTTATTTCTATTTTTAAAAATTATTTATGTATCTATTATAGGGTTTCACTATACAGCTCAGACTCTTAGTGATCCTCCTGTATTCAGCTTCCCCAGTGTGACACTATACCCGGCCTCTGGGGCTGGCTCAGTGTGCCCAGGGGTGGGGCCAGTGTGGCCTCTGTGCTTGCCTAGGCAGGTGCTTAGTCTGCTGAGCTATCTTGCCGACTTGGGTTATTTATTTCTTGTGGAAGTAGTTTAAGTGTATCTCCTGCTTGCTTTCCTTGTAGGAAAGCAGAAAGGCAGAGTGTGCTAAGAGTGGTGCCAGGGCCTAACATAATGATAAAGGGTGAAGGACAGATAAAAGGAGTAATGGAAATTATGGTAAAAACTTTTGTCTTTGTCTCTGGCCACTTTCACATAGATGAAATTCCAGGGATCTGTTATATACAATTACATCTTCATGGGTGTGATGGCTTGAGGTGAAGGGGGAGAGGCTAGTGTTGTACTAACAAATTAACAGGATGGATTGTTATTGATTTATTTGTTCATTTTCAAAAATTCTTTCCCTGAAGAAAGCCTTGATATGTAGCCATTTCTGCTAGAGCAGTTTTTAAGCTTGAGCTGCAGGGGATGTCATGTGTTACAGTAATTGCTATGGAAACTATTGTTGTCGAATGAATAGAGAGGTTTTAAATCCTTGGTAATGAGCCTGAGAAACTAAGTAGGTCTTCAAGTTTAACTTGCCTGGAAGTGGTTCATATTCCACACACAGGCATTGCAAGTAAAGGTAGGGGGCAAAAACTGAGAGAGAGAATTTTTAACAATGCAAATGAAATAACATCATGTTATACTTTCACTTGCACTTTTTAATTAAAAAAAGAAGGCAGCAAAGATACACAGCGTCAAGCCCCCAGTGTGAGCAACACTCTTGCCTGTTGAGCAAAGTGTAACTTTGATACATTGCCATTTAAATCAACACTTTCATCTCTCACAAGCCCCAACAAGTGAGAATGTCAAATTTTTAAAAGCAATTAATTATGGGACTTATTTTGATTGTGAGATTCTTGAAGGTTGGGGCTGAATTTTGTTATCATTGTGCAACTCTAGACTTGTACAATACACATTCAATAGAATTCAGGTCCTTTTCCTTTCTTTTCTTTTCTTTCTTCTTTTTTTAAATGTATTTGGTATAGGGTCTTGCTATGCAGCTTGGAGTTGTAGTGATACTCCTGTTTTTAGCCTTCCCAGTGTTGTGATCACTGGCGTGCACCACCATGCCACAGTTCAGTGGCCGGCTCAGGGATCCCAAGGATAAGGCTTCTGTGGCATGTGGTGCCAGGGATTGAACCCCAATCCCTGTGCTTGTGTAAGCAGTTACTTAGGCCACTGAGCTATCTCACTGGCCCTATAATTACTTTCAGCAGACACACTGTCTCAGGATATTCTTCAATTTGAATGGTTGGAAAGAATCATCAATGAGTACAGGATTCTCACACTGGAATCAGCAATTTCTTAGGGTCTGTCTTCTCCTTTTTCTTACTATAGAAGGATCTACGATCCTTTCTTTCTATCCTCCCCCAAACATTATAGCCTGGGTAGATGCTTTCTGGGAAGTACTGGTAGTGGCGGCAGAAACACTGTGGAAGAAACAAAGAGTAAAAGTTGGGAAGAATAACCTCTTCCCTCTCACAATATCCAAGATACTCCCACCTGGCTCCTTCTTTCCTGTAGACTCTATGATATATGTAGTGGAGTTTTGGGGAAAAATTTCTTGAAAATTCAATGGGTAAGCTTATCATTCTCCAATTAAGAGAATGGTGAGGAAGAGGGGCCAGAGGAAGGAATGTCTATTTTCTGTACCTTACTCTGTGTTCCAAGATGCCTGAAGAAGTTCCTGCTCTGTGGAGCACATGAGAATGGGTTTGTTATTGGCTACAAGGTACATGGTAGGCAGGCATGGCAGAGATATAAGGTCCTTATCTTATCTAGAAATGGGAAGAACAGAAATAAAAGGAAGAGAAGCAAAAGAAAGGCAAGAAAGGAAAGGGAACAATGCAATAGGAAACCTGAAGAATTAAAGCCTATGTAGATGAATTAACAAATGAGAGCCTTTCCTTTTTAAGTGCCTACCTTCCTGGATTTCCAGAGAACTGAACATAGTAGCTAGAATAAATACTCTGGACCCACTCTGGAGGTGGGCCATGGGTCTACCATTATTCCAGGTAAGTTACTTAACTTCTTTATGCTTCAGTTTTGTCTTATGTAAAAATATGATAGAACAAGATAATTATTGAAAAGATTAATAAGATAATACATGTAAATTTTCTAAAGTCCTTAAACATCTTAAATGATTGATACAAGAAAGTGATTCAAGTTATTCATTTCCAATTTCACAGAACTGTCACTTCTGTTCTTCACCAAGCTGGAAATTTAGGCCTGTTACAGTAGTAGTAATTGCAATTTTAAACTGGGAATCTGCTCTCCTTGGTCCATGTAGGGTTAGGGGAGATGGACAGAAAATTGACACTAGAGGTAACACTGTTGTGTCAGTGCTATTCTGAAGCTGTTACACCTATTATGGATGGAAATCCAAAAATTTTAAAACTTTGTACTGCTAATAGCATCTTGATCTGGGGTAAGTCCCCAGTGAAATTCTAGCAATGCTAAATGGTCATGTTGGTGAGTTGGGAACCCATTGGCAAAATACTAGATTTGGAACATGGTTGGATTTTCCCTGTGGACTTTAATCTTCAGATTACTCCCAAACTAGTCTCCTTATAGAATGAGGTCAAGGAAAAGTGGTAGGAAAGTAGCTATTAACTGTAGCCAGACCAGATGTCATGATGCCATCTACCCTGGGCCATTGTCCTTATGTATCCTGTTTTAGGTGAAGACCACGAGCCTGTGAAAGAGTGACCTATATATGTTTAATTTCATCTATTGAGGATCAATCAAAAATAAGACATAAATTTGAAGAACTTGGATTTTGTTCTGTTTTGCTCACTGCTTTGTTCCGGTAACTAAAAATGGCAGCTGAGATAGAGGAAACACTTGACATGCATTTGTTGAATGAAGTAGGAGAAACAATATGTACGATGGCTGTACACCTTTTATCACACATGAGCATTTGCCCCTGGTAAAACCCAGCCCAATAAATATCATGGAATGCAAGCCAGTCAGGTCAGCTGGCCTTTGGCTGGGTGTGGATTGGAAAGTACCTAGGGAAGGGTGTGAGCAAGTCATCATTGTCTGGTGGAAGGAGAGGAGGCTGGCAATTACAGGGGGAGGGATGATGGGACAGAATAAAAGAAGGGGATAAGGCGGACAAGTGAACATTGGCCTCAAGCCCACAGAGCAGAAAGGAGGATATGCTAGGATAAAGTCAGATTCTGGACTTAGAGTCCCATGAGAACCTCAGATAGTTAGGCAGTCTTTTAATAACATTGTATAGTTCGTTGTGTTTCTAGGGCTGTACGCAGCATTGTAGCAATGTGAAAATATAAATTCTATATTTCCAAGAACATTGAGTATGTATGTTTTAATATGCCTGCATTTGATTTATGGTTATCTATCTTTCCTCTGAGGAAAGGAAACAGGAGACTTACATTCATTCAAAAGAAGGAATTCATAATAAAATTCCCTTTTGGAGTTGGCCATAGGCTACTATTAAGCCACACCTATTCTTGGGAAGTTGATCTGAGTTTTGAGAATGCTATCCAGAGTTATAACAAATATAACCACAGAATGAAAGTTTTGTGGCACTGAGCCCTCCCATGTGATTTCCTTTTTATTTTAGTCTTTATTCAATATACTGTAAGCAGGCCAGCTGAAAGCCCTGTGCATTTTTGCTTTATAGTGTTTCTTATGGAAGTGAAAGAGAAAAGATTTCTCAAGATCCCTCAATTGGTGAAGTTTCGTTCAGTAACTATTTCTGTGCAAGTGTTTGTATTCCTAGAGTTGCTTACCAAGCATCACATTGAAGGCTGTGGAGCCAGAGTGGCAGGCAACTGGGAATGGGCAAAACGAATCACGCTTTGTTCATTTTCTTCTAGACCATTGAAACAAGTTCTACTTGGGAATCTTGGGCCACTTAAATGGGTTGAAGATGTTACCATTTGTAATTAATGAAGAGTTAAGGGTGACTTTCCAGGAATGCTTTGTTGCTTGTAGTTGTGGGAGCCTCAGTTTTATTAGCATCTGTTATAACAACTGGAACTGCTTGAGTCAATACAGTGACACTCACGGTAAAATCAGTTCTGCCACCCCCACCTGTCTCCACTTACACCTGGTTAAAACACAACTAAACAAGTGGTATTATTAGTTTTGAACAGTAGTATGTGTATCAAACATGTGCTAAGGATTTTATCTTCAGTATCTTTAAACCTTATAGTGCCCTGTGGAGCATTCGATAGGGAAATTATGACACAGTGAGTTTAAAAGCTTGCCCTTGGTTACATAGATAGTATGAAAGCAGAGCTCTCTGTTCAAAAACTAAGTCTTGCTCTATTTTGTGACATTTTGTGTGACTTTTTCAAGAAACACTGAATTCCCAAAGTCACCAATGACATGGACATGTTTAATATTGACAGGAAAGGATTTGAATTTCATGATACTTGTTAGAATTTGTTGTGAAGCAGATCGGTATTTTCACTTCCTCTATATGTCCTCAGTGACAGTTACAAATGCTAGCAACACATTATTTCAGTTTTCTAGGAACCGCATGAAGAAATTGAAAAGAAATAGTTAAAATTAATTTTGGAAGTATATTCAGCTATTAATACATCTAAAACACTGTCACTTCAAAATATAATCAATGCCAAAATAAGTAGGGAAATATTTTATATTATTTTGTTCCAAGTTTTGAAATGCAGTGTACACTTTATACTTACAGTTCCTATCAATTAAGACCAGAGTTGTTTAATATACTCATTCATCACAAGTGGCCAGTGGCAACCACCTTGATGGTACAGAATAAATCTTTAGTGCAAAAGAAGTGAGATTCTAGTATAGTGATGTGTTATGTTCTGAAACAATATTTGGGAAATGAATAATTTCTGTATGAATGAATAAGTAAATGGAATAAAAACTGATATAAAAATTAGTATGTGGAAACTTACATGATCAATGTCATGATCCATGAAAAACATTATGGTTTGAAGGTCATCCAGGTTTTACTTGGTGCTTAAATACTAAGGTATAATTCAGTAAGTTGATATAGTTCAGTAAGGTATAGTTCAGTAGGTTTAATATATATATATATATATATATATATAATATACATCCACTTGTCCATCTGTCAGTCTATCCAAAAGATTAAACATGGCTATATGCTTTCTGAAAAAATGTGGAAAACTTAGGGTCTGGGAAACCCTGGAGAGCTAGGTAAGGCTGTCATTGTTACAACAGGTTAATTGGTGTAGGTCACTGAATTTCACTTTAAAATCTTGAACTGAAAGTCTGTCCAAGATGGGTGAATTAAGTATGTGTGAACATGCTTATATAGGAAGCTGGCCAGGCTGAAGAATTTGACCTGTTTAATGAATTAAATAGAACATGGTATGCTCTATAGTAAATAATGTAGTCTATTTATAAAAGGCACAATCTGGATCTTTCATAACACAGATACTAATGTATTTGTTTTATTTACAACAATGCAATTCAATTTTGTTTATGCTAGAATTATCTTTGTATATAAAATGGATCCTAGCTCTGACAAACAACCTGGGATCACCTTCTTTGCTTTTTGCCTCGGTATGTGAGACAGGTAGTAGCCAACAATATGCAGATTTTACCGACACCTTTTTTTGCTAAATGGAATTCAAAAGGAGGACTGAAGAGAAATTGTAGCTCAGAATAGACTTAGGGAGGAAAATATTCTAAATTTACCATGGATGAAGTAAAAAGAAACAGATTTGCTGGTCTCTTCTCTTTGGGATGAAGCTTTACAGTAATTCCTTTTGATGTTCCACTTTTAGTAGTCCAATTGTTGATAACCTTGTGGTATAACTTACCTTAACTTTGGGTAGCATTCTTCAATAAATCCGTAAACCAATCATATCCCTCCATGGTTTGTCTTTGGCAAGGTTTTAAAGCAGATTCATCTTCAGTGCATTCTATTTCCTTTTCCTATCCCCTTCATTCTTGAGTTTCTTGCAATTTTTCTGCTGCTCTTATACCCCAGTTACATAATCTGTTTCTCTTCTTGTATCATATATATATATATATATATATATATATATATATTTCTGCTCTTTTGGGGTAAAGTTTGTCATATGTATAATTGAATTTGTGAAGTTTTCTAGGAATATTTGTGTCTTAAGCATTTTATGTTTTTATGGGAGGAAAGAAAAACAAATTCCTTTTAGGCAATGCAAAGTGGTTGGGAGGAAGGCATTTTCTACTTAGTGATGCTGAAAACTGTATGTGGCGAGGTCAAACCAGGGATGTAGAGGGCATTTAATTCAGGAAAACATTTTCATATGTGGTGTGAAAGAAATGAGAAGCTAAAGAAGGGACAATGAGATAACTCAGATGTGGAAGTTCAAGGGGAAATGCAGTGTCCCTGGACCATCAGAGGGTAACAGATTGTCCAGGAAGAGACAGAGTGGTCCCTCTCTCTTTCTTCCACTTTCTTCTGTTGTAGCAGTGCCTCCCTATGGCCACAGACAGCTGGAAGCAGCCTAGAAACCAAATACCTCACAGTGCCAATCTCTGTAATTACTGCAGAGCAGAATAAGGAGACCTGGGAGTAGGCAGACAAAGCAACATCCAGGCCATAGGAAGCATGCAAGTTCTGCTGAGTAGGACAGCTTCCTCTGACTGCCCTCTCTCATGGAATTCTAGGGGCGTCAGCCCTGAAATGTGTCATGCACACACATCTGAGCAAGATTCATGTGTTGCATCTAGTAAAATCCATGAATTCTTTTTCCTTTGTCCCCAGTATCTAACCTATTGCCAATCCTGCTGATAAGAATAACTCAAAAGACTTTGAATCCATCCATGTCTCTCTTCCCATCATCGCCATTCTAGTACAAGCTAGTGCCATTTCTACTTGTATTATGTGGCGACTCACACTATACATGTAGCTAAATCTGTTTGGTCCAATGTCCAGTTTAGTTATCCATCTAGGAATAAGACTTTCTTTGCGCACTATAACCTCAGTCATGCTGTCAGAAAATATCAATCCTCTCAGGATGTTTCCTTCATGTTTGTGACAATGACAGCTCTTACCAGAGCTGGTAATGTTTGGCTTGGCCTGGCCACTACTGACTGCTCCAGCCTCTACTGCCCTTGATACTTGCCTGAACTCCTTCTGCTCAAGCAGAATGACCTCCTTGGGGCTTTGAAATTGTCTCCTGCTAAATGGCCTCTGCTCCTGCTGCCTTCCACTTTCATTGTGCTTTGCTCTTGCCTTCAGCTCACCACACCTACCCCGACTCAGTTATCTCTGCTTCAGGGAAGGTCTCTTTGATTTGTCTAATTAGGTCATCCTCTCATAATGCTTCCAGAAAGCAGAGCTCAGCTCTCCCCTTTCTGTCAGACTTTCTGTCCCCGTCCCCCTATCCTCCACCCCTGTCTGCCTCTGTCTCTGACTCTTTTTCTGGAATTCAAGGTGTTATGCACAGAGACCTCAAAGTTCCTATGTTGAAACCTTCCTGCCTTCTGCAATGACATCTACTGCTAGGGCTTTGGTTGGTCATGATGGTGGAAGTACAGCTCTTCTGACAAGAGATAACAGAGAGTTCACTAGGTCCTCTTTCTGCACAGAGATGACAGAGAAGACAGCTGCCTGGAAGCAGAAAGAGATCCTTCAGCAGGAAGTGACTGAGGACCCACGGCATCTTAGAGCATGCGAAGTGAATGTCTGCTGTTTAGCTCATGCAGCCTATTATACTTTGTGATAGCAGCCCTATCAGACTAAGAAAGCCAGAATTAAGGAATGAACATCACTGCAAAATAACTGGTAGACCAGAAAGCCAAATAGTCCCTGGGGGATATCCCTGGTCTCCAATCTATTTCATGCAAAACAACTTTCTTCTTTTCTTTCATTATGCAGTGTAAGAATCTGCTATCCCTAGAAACACTCAGAACACTCATTTAAGGTCAGAACGAATAGCTTATTTTCTAGCCAGAAATATTTTACTTTATCCATCCCAGCATTGTGGGCATGAGTTTAAACCTGGAAATAGGATCTGCCTTAAGGTGGTATTGAAGGAGAGGTCATATGAGGTTTTGTCCTTGAAAGAGCAAATATCTCGGGTAAATCTCTATTTATCTTCTGCTAGTTTCCATTAGGAAAAGCTGCAGAAAAGAAAAGTGCTTTGCATTTGTTTCACATCCACACATTGCCTTTCTTTACTTCAATTAAAAAAAAAAAATCCTCTCCATTCATTGCTAGGTTATGTTTTCTTCAACAATGGGCCGCCGTTTCTTTTCTCTGCTCCCAGCCTAGCTGTTCCTCAACCCAAGGACTCGCCACCATGAAGTACTATTTTGCAGTGTGAAGAGGCACATAGCTCTCCCCAGTGGACTTTCATTTGCACCAATCAACAGCAACCGCAAAAGCCTCGTGTCAGAGATACAAGGCAACTGCTTTGTCTGAAGCCACCCACTCCTCTTTGTTTCCTGCCAATGCTCACCATGCATTGTGTTCCACATGCTCCCCTCCATGATGCTGCAGATGCCAAACTTTACATGTAGGGTATTTAAAAACAATAAGGAAAAATGCTCTGAAGTGTGCCGAGCTTTGTAGTCAAGCAACATAAAACGCCTTAGAAAACTACCCTTATCAAGAATTCACAGTTCACTTGTGGTTGATTAGTACAATCTGCATGACAGACAGAAGGAAGTCAGAGGGGAGCAATGTTAAACATGACCCTGGAAAGTACCTGAAAACCTACTCTCCTGGACAT
>NDGN011479706.1:0-10432 GCA_002564285.1 Tympanoctomys barrerae
TGCAGTACTGCTATGCAGCTTAGACTCTTAGTGATCCTCCCATTTGAAGCCTCCCCAGTACTGGGATTACAGGCATGTGCACCACTCCTGGACAGGGTTGATAGTGCCACGCCTGGAATTGAACCCCAATCCCTGAGCTTGCTTAAGCAGGTGCTCAGTCTGCTGAACTATCTCACTGCCTCTTTCTATTTTTTTTTTTTTTCTTTTTTCGGGACCGGGGATTGAACTCAGGCCCTTGTGCATGCCAGGCAAGCACTTATTCCACTGAGCCATCTTCCCAGCCCTGCCTCTTTCTATACATCCTCAGCTTTCATCTGAGTTAGCTGAGTTATCTTGATGTCAGACAAAATGTCTCCATATCTTGACAATATAGCCCCACCCCTATCTCTTTAATCACTGCCATTTTTTAAGATAAGAAACCTGAGAAATGTCTCTTCAAATCACTTTTTATAAAATCACCCTGAAAAGTAAGAATGCAAGATGATATAGCAGACTTAATTTGACCTTTTTTTTCTGTTTTTGCCTAGTGTTTGAACAAAATCAATGTGATTAGACCACTGGTACTATAGACTTCACTTTACATAAACTGGGGTCTACTGATCTTCCACCAGATACATAAATGTCAGGGGTAATAGATCAATATTTTATCCTTTTCAGGTAGATTAATTTTTACAACATGAAAAGCAAGAAGTAGGTGAGATTTAAAAATAGAAGGGTGCTGTACACATCAAGCCATAGACAAAGTATATGCTTTTTCTTCCTTGTTACAGTTTTTTCTTCTAGTTTCTACACACCATACATAGATCACAGAAACATCCTTAGAGCAAAGGATTGGTGGTGAATTGGAAAGAAAAATGTGCACAAGTGTTGGAGTTAATGTTAAGCATCAAAAAGAAATAAAGTAGCTTCATCCTCATGCATTAAACACACAGGTTGGCCAATGAAACACTCATGAGTTGGGCACTAAAATGCTATTTGAGTGAATAACTAAGAGCAGCTGTCTTAATAAACACAAAAGATCTCTTCTCTGCTCATGAAATTAGATGATATCTTTCTTGAAAGAAAGAAAAGAGGGGACAGGAAACAACTAAAAAGATTTGTCATGACAGCCAATAGTTGTTTGTGTTTTTACATTTCATTTTCAAGTGAACATACAATGGCTGAACCTCATTACATTTTGTTCTGGTAAATGTGAACTTTATCAAATCTGAAGAGCTTTGGCAGCCACCAATCACAGGATAAGTGTTTCACACATTTTTATTGTTTTTGAGCTGATGCCCTTGGCCAAAGAATTTCTCCTGTGCTCCTTGGGGGAAGAAATAGACTAAAAACATTTCATTTTATGAACGAAATTGCACACACATCTGTTGCTCCAGAATACCTATATAAAATGTTTAACCTCACATTTATGTGAATTTTAGGGTTTTTTTGTTGTTGTTTGCTTTTTGTTTTTGTTTTTGTATCTTGTGTAGGGTGTCATTACAGAGGTCAGACTCATAGTGATCCTCCTGTTTTCAGCCTTCCCAGCGCTGGTATTGCACGTGCATATCATCACGCCTGGACTCAGGGGCTGGCTCAGCATGCCTGGAGCAAGGCTGGCATGGCATGTGGTGCCAGGGATTGAGCCACAGTCCCTGTGCTTGCCGAAAGAGGTTCTTGTCTGCTGAGCTATCTCGCCAGCACTTTATGTGAATTTTAAATGTATGTGCAGCAATGAATGTTTCAAATCACATTGATACACAAGGACACCTGATGGAACTTGACCATCTTTCATTTTGGCTGAATGTAAACACTGACTTCTATTCTTTGAGTAGACAAAAATCTGACTTCATTTGTACTGTATCCAACTTAAGAATTACCAAAACTTCATTGACTTTTTTCATCTACTTAACATCTGTTTGAGGTTGGCTTTTCTTGTCTATATCCCTTACCTTAGGCTTCACCACTGTCATAAGTAACTGCACAGTGATTGAATGTGTGGGTGAAAATAAGAAAAGACTAAGTTGCTGAAACCTTAAACCCAGATGATATACTTTCGGAAAGATTTGCACAATGAAATTTTATTTTTCCCCATAGTAATAACTCAAAGAATAAAATGATATTAGTTGTCTAAATAAATATATTTATGCATACAAATAATAAATGAGTCACAAATTGTCTAGTTATGATTCAAGTTGATTTGGCCTTCAGATATATTTCTCAGGTCAAATTTTTTTCTTCATTAAAGTAAAAACATAATCACAGATATCAAAGATTTTACATTAAAGATTTTATATTTTTTATATAGAAGCTTTTATTCTAAAACTCAAAATAACTAGGGCTAGGAAGCTAACTTGGCAGTCTAAGAACCTGCCTGGCAAATTCAAGGACTGGAGTTTGATCTTGTCTACTGCATGCCCTGCCAGACCCAGAACCCAAGAGAGCCATGCTGGACCTAAAACTGGGCTTGGTGGCTCGTGCCTGTAATCCCAGTGCTGGGGAGGCTGAAACAGGAGGATTACTATGAGTCCAAGCTGCATAGTGAGACTCTGTGCTAAATAAATAAATGTTTTTCAAAAACCTCTAAATATAAAGTATGTATATATACTCATACAATATTAAATAAATGAGATCATTATACACTCTATTTTTTTATGTATTTAGTACAGGGTCTACAGGGTCTCACTACACAGATCAGACTCATGGAGATTCTCCTGTTTTCAGGCTCCCAAGCAGTGGGATTATAGGCATGTGTCACCATGTCCAGTCTCCATCACTGTCTCAATGCACCCCCGGGTTGAGGCTGGACAGGCATGCCACGTACTGAACACCAGTCAAACCCTAGACCCCGTGATGCACTCTATTTTTATGTAGTCATTTTCCCTTCCTGCCAGATTCCACTTTTACTTTGATATCACTGTAGTGAGAAATTTGTCAACTTATGTTTGAATTTTCTTTTTTTATTTAGAGCAGGCTTTCTCTAGTCTGCATTTAAGGAAAGCTTTCACTCATTTTTAAAATCTTCTTATGAAATTATTTTTTACCTGGGTTAGGAAATTCCCTTATATTTGTTTTATCTGTACATCTGTCTCTCTGCCTCTGTGTCTCTTAAACTCCACACATAATGAGATATTACTCACACTATGTGCCATTATAGTTCAGCAGGAAAGGGGAATATTCTGATTGTTTTCTCCAATCTTAGTTCTACTACCTATTGACAGTACCCACAGTATGCTTCCTTCAGGGAAATAGTAAGTTTTTATTTTCAATTTTTTAGTTAAAATCTTTAACTTCTGCCCTCTGAATTAAGACTCCAGTGCTCCTCTGTTCATTCACTACAACAGTTGCACTTTGATTTTTCCTGGTAAGAAATTTTGTTTCCAATGGAGGCCAGGGTATAGCTTGTTCCCTTTTAAGTCCAAATTGTCATATGTTAAAACACATATTAAAAGTCAGCATAGGGCCAGCCAGATAGCTCAGTGGACTAAAGCGTCTGCTTAGGCAGAGAGCAGGGGTCAACATGAAGGTGCAGGCACGCTGTGCTGGTCCTGCCCCCAGGGCATGCTGAGGGCCCTGTAATCCCAGAACCTGTACTCTTTGGGAGGCTGAAAAAAGGAGGATCACTCTGAGTCTGATCTAGGTAGTGAGACACTGTAGACCCTTTAGACCCTGCACCAAATGCAAAAAAAAAAAGAAATAAAAAATACATAAATAAAAATCATAATAAATTATTTTCAAATGAATAAAGCAATAAACAAATATAAAAATCCATCCTTATTTTTCAATATCACATGCATATTCAAAATTAGCAGGGCCAGGGAGATGGCTCAGTGGAATAAGTGCTTCCTTGGCAAGCACAAGGACCTGAGTTCAACCCCAGGTTCCACCAAAAAAAAAAACAAAACAACAACAACAAAAAAAACAAATTAACTCTATATTTAGGCTTTCACAGAAAAATCTAAAATCTACCTTTTTCTTTTATTGAATCTGTAATCATATATAACATGACATAGATTTAATGAAATATTAAGAAATTACACATAGTGACCAAGACTAATAGATTAGTCAATATCTTAGGGATCATGATTTGAGGAAAATAATTATATTGGTTTTTCAATAAAAGCTTTTAAAATGCTTTCTTTTACTCAGTAATAATATATTTAATAAGCAGAGATATTATTAAAATAGTATTACAAATATAATACTTGAATAAAGAGAATTATATCAAATAAAATTATTTATTCAGAATGGCAATATGGTTCACTAAAGAACTGTGATCTCTACCGGATATTTAATGTACAGTATTTGCCACTTCTGCTTGTAATTCTTTCCCTTCTCTCTTCCTATCCATACTCTTCTCCCTTGTTTATTTTATTGAGCACATAAAAAGGTAATCAGTAGGGAACTAGATTCTCCTATTCAGGCTTTCAAATTCTTTTCAAATTTATCCATAAGTTATATAGTATATACTGAAACTATGTTAGATTTCTTTAAATAGGCATTTAAACTAATTGTAAAAAATGATTAGTAAAAGCACTTTACTCGTTGCGAAATGCACATGAATGTTTTTGGTCTTTTATTTAGTATTTAATTTAGTGTAGAATGACCATTTGTGTTTGGAGCTAACTGGTTTACAATCATTGAACGCTCTAGTTCAGTCTCATCATGGAGTAAACATACTCTTGTTTTCTATTATGTCCTTTAATTAATCTGGTCTTAATTAATAACAACGGCCTTAGGATTGAGGATGTGTGTGCTAATCTTAATACATTTTAAAGTAAATGATGCAAGGCACTGGTGTGTCATCTGATAAGCATCGCTTCCAACTCTCTTGTAAGGAAAGAGAACTATAATTCTTTTAGATGATGAGCTACAAGAGGATCTTCTAGTAATTCAAGGTGGCCACTGGGGTCTTAAGATGTAAAGAAACTCCATGCGTAGGACTACTTTAGAAGTTAGTCTTTCTTTCATTGTCTGTGATAAGCTGATGATTTGTTAACCTCTGAACATTACTGCCTGGAATGGAGAACAATTAGATGCACTGAATTGTTTCCCTTCTCACTTGATTTAACATACTCTCAGTAATAACTCACTGACAATTGCCATCTTGATTTTGGTACTTATTAGCAAATTGTACTTTAAACTGTATTAAATTATCACTAAGGAATGTGGAGACCATTTCAAAGATGTACAATTAAATTTTAAAACTACATTTTTAATATTCTCTGAAAGGCGTAGGATTTAATACAAGGTTAATTTTAGGTCAAAAATTCTATGGAGCACCTATGCTTTGAATTGTATTTTTGATAAATTAAAATGGATGACACAAAAGTTGTTTTCTGTATCATGTTACTGCCCTTTTGATGAGTATAGAATACATTTTTTGTTCTAGTAATCAATGTTTTTACTATGCTAATTAATATGCCACTTTTTGCTTGAAAGATTATATTTCAACAATTGAAATATAATTGCTGAGGATGTTTCCTTGGGCCAATGATTGTGCTGTCTCTTAATAATGGGATATTTTGTACAGTTGTTGAGTATTGATGAGCATTAGGTCTTTTAACAAATTAACCTTGTTCATAATTAATCTTTGTAGAAAAGTGCTCTTATTTCCTTTAACGGGCAGCTTAGTTTCTGCAACAAACACACTGATGGACATAATTAAAATGTTAAATTAGTAAGCAGCCAAGATCCAAAAAGAGATCAAGAGACTTGCGGAATAAGTTTTGGTTCAAAGTTTAATTAATTAGATATAGGTGAGCGACAAAGAGTAAAACCACTTTCGTGCTAAAGATCTTTAATAAATAAACACTTGATAGATGGAGACTCAAGGAAAGAGCTTAGTAGATCTCAAACCATTTGTCTGAAAGATATTTCTTAATTTTAGACATTGTAAATTTTGTACCTTTAGAGGATGATAAACCATGTTTCTAGATTAATCTTCTACTTCCACGAATATCTAAAACTATGCATAAGGGGAGTTGAAGGGGAAAACAAAGAAGCAAAAAAGACTAAAATCTTCAAGGGCTAGCTACATATGAACTAGATAGGACAATGACTGTCAAATTTTGAGTTAGATTTGAGTTCTTTCAATTGCTGAACTATAATCTTTTGAACAAAAATTTGCATATTACTAGGTATATTAAAAATAAAAAGCAGACTTTCAGGACAATAAGGGTGCGCTACACCCAACAACAGGATAGTGGCATTTAGATTCACATTGATTCAGAGCATTAGTTCTTTTAGTAAACTGTGAAGGTATCTTTATTTTAAGGGAGAACACAGGAAAACATGAAATATAAATAAATGTAAAATTAACAAAAAACCAAACTTTCTGGTAGAATAGAACAATGACTGGGATTAAAAACTCAGGGAAGGTTTCTACTATCAATGGAGCTATAATATGCTCACTATAAAACAATTCTCTTTCACTGACTTTGAAACAAATTAACACTATTTTTAAAAATGTCATGAAGCCACTGAACAGTCAAAAACTTTATATATAAATTTGAGGGAGTAATCAATAATTGAAGAAAGGATTATACTGTGTGTAGTTTGTTGTTTATTTGATTTTTTTCTCCTTTATAATGTAAGCTTTATCCCAAGACTGGCTTAAATTATAAGAGATTGAAGTGTAAATTAAATCACACACACACACACACACACACACTCATACACACACACAACTAACTTTAAGAAATATCCTATTTCTGGTTGAAGGATTGGTAAAAGAATCATTATGATCTGGACCATCTGAGGGGAATGTTTGTTTTATTTATTTTCCACTTTCTCTCCAACCTCTTGGAAATCTGTAAACCTTTTTTTAAAAAAAAATGTGTCAATCATATAAATGAGTTACATGTATAGAATGCAAAAGAATGATTGATGAGAGCTGCAGAAGAAAATGCCCTGGCCTGGTCTATGATTTAATATATGTTCTTAGTGCACAAAGCAAGTTGTGTATACATGAAATGACCCAAAGAAGCTTACCAAAGCTATTAGAAGAGAACTACGATACACAATATCCTCATGTGTTAGACTGGCTGTACAATGGCACATGAACCTGGTAGAGACATGTCATCTTACAAGGAATTGACAACGTGAACATCCCTGAAATCACTGACTACACAAATATCAATACCTTGAGGAAAAAGCATGTTGAAATGAATGGAAAACAAGTTCTACTCTAGTGTATTACGACATGCAGGGTTTCAAAATGTATTTAAAATTCCCATGATAAAATGAGACTACTTAACATATACAATCAGGAATGTATGATACATGAAATAGATTTAATAAAAGGCTCGCCAAATAGCTCAGTGAATTAAAGCACCTGCAAGCAGGCGAAGGGGCCAGGTGTTCTATCCTTGGGCCTACTCTGCCAGCTCTGCCCACGGGGTGTTCTGAGAAGGTGATTGAGCCAGGGCATGGTGGTGCTCACCTGTAATCCCTGCTCTTGGGAGGCTGTAAACAGGCAATCACTACAAGTCCAATCTAGTAGGGAGACCCTGAACACCCTGTAGACCCTTTCCTAAAACAAAAAAAGAAAGGAAAAAAGAAAGAAATGTATTTAATGTTTTAATTAACCCTTTTTTTTAAAAGTCAACTCATAGTGAATAAGAAGTTTTAAATTGTCCCACAAATTTTTGAACAGCTATGCAAACCATGCTTCATGATGTAGCCTCTTCACTTAAATGAATTATTTGAGCATACTTGAAATAAAATGAAAAGAAGTTGCTGCAAAGATATTATGCACTACATAGTTATTGTATGAGAGAGCAAAGTGGAAATTTTTAGAACTGGAAAAGGTCATTCATGGAGTAATACAAACAAAAACCGGAGCAACCGCAGAACAAAGATGGTGGAGATCAAAATAAATTATTCCTCTTAAGGAGCATAGAGCCAAATAAAAAACTTTGAAAGTCATTAGGAAGGGATACAGATCTGTGAAATAATACTAAAAATTTATAAGAACAATGAAGGTCCAGAAGCAGAAGAAAAACTGGTGCAATAAAGAAATTAAGATACATAAGCATAATGGAAGAAGAAATGTGGATAACATTTCAAAACAAGTGAAAGACTTGCATTGAGCATCCACTAAATCTCGAAGATGATAAATGCAAAGAAAAATATCATTATACATCCTGTAGTTCAGTGGTGCCCCAAATTTTTTGATCAAGGAGATTATGGGGCCACAGAGGAAAGTGATTGCTGATGTAGAATGTGCCTAACGAGAGTCACATGGAGAGAAAATATTCTCTCAGGTTTTCACAGAGAGCACATTGATCAAGCAATGACTGTGATTCATCCACATGGCTGGCACTGACAAAGGATCTGCAAACTAAGGTACAGGGTTTCAGGGTAAACCCTGAGGGGATTTGACTGACTTTGTCAGATACAAAAGTTACATTTTTGCATATAGATCTTGCTTTATCTTGGTCTTAGTCATCCAGCAGAAAAGTATAAAAATGAGGTCATAAAGAGTAAAGCCATATTAATATGCTGACCTCTAAAAGGTTCAACTCAACAACTTTTAATATTGCCAGTCCTATGCATAACCCACTACTATTAGAGACTACTGGACTGTATTGGACTACTTTGCTGAATTCATGCATCTACAATAGATGAATGGCAACAAAATATCCATCTCTGACAAAAGTAATCAAAAAAAGGGGATAAAAATGAAGGTCCGTTTTGTAGTGAAAAAATATATATCTGCATATACAAAATAGCATAGATACACAACTACTTTCTCTTAGTTCATTGAGAAGAGAGATTTGTACTAAGAGTATTTGGACAGGATATCATGTCAGCATCTTATACTATGAATAGGTACTACAAAGACCACAATATGTAATGTATTAATTATTGTAACTGTCCTACTAAGCTGTTTTGAAACTGTCTCGCTGCTACTTCTTTCTCAATAAAATTAATATAAATATATCATTATAGCAAATGAAAACATCTGAAAAAAAATCAACAGCCACATCCATGGCAAAAACACAAGAGTGAAAAACTTTACATAAATTTGAAATAAAAATCAAAATTTGAAGGAAGGGTTTTACTGTGTATCATTTGCTGTTTATTTGGTTTTTTTCTCCTTTATAAATTAAGCTTTGTCCCATTTGTGCCTCAAGTAATGAAAAACACAAGTGCAAATTAAACCTTTTCAGCAGCCACTTGAAAATAAATCATCACACATAAGAATAGAGAAGTAAAGAAATACAAATTTAATAGAAACAAGAAAATACATGTTGAAGCAACATTTTAAAAACAACTCCACAAATGATTCTATATCACATAAAATATAAGTGAGCAATGAAGATACACAAGACTATTAAGATAATTCTGCTATTAATTTCTATTAGTTCATGGAAAGGAACAGTGTGTGTTTATATTGTTTCATCAGTTTGGCAAGCTGTATCTTGTATTCTGAGTAACTACTTTGAAGACAACAAAATGCAATATAATAACCATTGTTAAATACCTATTGTCTCGAAATTCTGTACCATTGTTTTTTCCTCTTTGCAATTAAAAAGAGTACAATAGTAGAAGAATTAAAATTATAAAAAAATCTTCTTTTACTAAATGTTGCAAAATGATTGTAGAAATTGGTCCACACACACAACACACTTCAATTCCTTTTTTATCCCATTACACTCCAGTCCCTTCATCTCTCGGCTACCTTTCCTTTTGCAAAAGACCTATCTACATATTTTCCATAATCAATCTATTTAATTACTCTTTACTTACTTACTTAATAAATTTTTTTGGCATAACCAGAGAATGAACTTAGGTCCTTGAGCTTGCCACTCAAGCGCCTATTCTACAGAGCTATCTCTCCGGCCCCTAATTACGCTTTACTTACATTATGGCTTGCCCTTGTAAGAGTCACCATGTATACTCAGGAACTAATTTGAAGATAATGATGTATGGTATATTAACTGCTGTTCTCTTATTATTTTATTATAAGATGGTGTCTTTACCCATAAAAAAAAGAGAATAAGAGTGCAACCATGTGATATTTGCGTATGGGCATCTGATTTACTTTATCTAGTACTGTGATCTCCAGGAGCAATCATTTTCCTACAAATGACTGAATTTTTTCCTTCTTTATGGCTATTATTATAAAGAGTTGGATGCGTATGCCCCTCTATCCTTAAACCCTTTAAAATATGTGTGATTGTTTGTAGATAAAACTAGTATTCCCAGGGCTGACCAAACAGCTCAGTGAATTGAAGTGTCTGCGAGCAGGAACGGGAGCCATGATTCCGGGGCCTGCCTTGCTGGCCTCACCCCCAGGGTGCATTGACTGGATGATTGAGACTGGGCATGGCGGCATGCGCCTGTAATCCCAGCACTTGGGAGGCTGTAAACACGTGGATCATTATGAATCCGATCTAGTAGTGAGAATCTGGACACCATGTGGACTCTACCCTCCAAAAAAAAA
>NDGN011479711.1:0-11481 GCA_002564285.1 Tympanoctomys barrerae
TTTTTTTTTTTTTAAAAACTGAGGTTTTGCACTAGGTGTGGTGACACACGCTTGTACTCCTAGAACTCAGGAGGCTAAGGCAAGAGGATCACTGGAAGCTTGAGGCCATCCTGAAGTACATAGCGAGACTCAAGACAAAACAACCAACCAGAAAACTCTGCTAACCGTACTCTGTTAGAAGATTTCCACATATCCTGAGAAATATCGATATTGAATCATGCAGTTCTTAACACATGGTATTTGTACAGTCAGCACCCAGTTGAGTTTCTCCGAGTTCTGTTTCTGGGAGGTAATGTTTCCTTATGGATCAGGGCAGTGTTTGTGAACAAATAAGCAGAAACTTTTTAAATCTTGGCAGAATACACTGGAACATCAACATTAATTTCTGTTAGCCACTTTAAATCTCACATCTTAACTTGATCTGATAGGCCTGTGCTCTCACTTGAAATAGTAGTCAATTTAGCGATGTTAGCCAGTGGACCATATGACTGAAATGTACCACACTCACCTGAGGGGGGAACACACCAGAGCATGAGAACCAGGACAACAGGGCCTCTGCATCCGGGGCAGGCCTCATCTGAGGAGTGATGGTGTCCAGCTCTTGTGCAGCAGCCTAGAAACACTTTTCCTGGGCAGCGTGTCCCGAGCCGGCTCTCGGTGTGTGTGACGAAGGTTGTCACTGTGTTACAGATAGTGAAGGATGACTGTGAGGAGGATGCTCATGTTTTCCGGAAAGCTACCAATGACATCACATCCCAGCTGGAGATTAACTTTGGGAACCTCCCTCGTCCTGGTCGCGGAGGCAGAGGTGGTACCCGGGGAGGCCGGGGAAGGATCCGGAGGGTGGAGAACTATGCACCCAAAGCAGAAGTGGTAAGTGGTTGCATTCTCTGTTGTCCTGGATGTTCACTGAAGCCAGTAAGGGACTAGCATGCCCTGAGCCTGCTGTGGTCTCACTTGGTGTGGGGAAGCCGGTGCTGGCATGGCTCCGTCTCCAGCCACAAGTCCAGAGGTGGGGGGTTGGAGTGGTGATGTTGCATTGTGGACCCCTATCAGGCCAGAACCTGCTGTAGCCTTGTCCCAGCATCTTCAGGGAAGATTGCTGTCCACCAGTTCCTCCTCCTGCTCTGAGTGGGACAGGGTCTCCAGCTTGAGATGAAACCAGACCACCTGAATGTTGCTTTCTGACTATGGTCTGACTGGATGCCCACGCCCAGACATTCCTCCCCTGAGTCTCAGGCCCTTGGAGGCATTGCCCTCCTGCCTCACTTCTGGCTGTACATCCAACTCCCCAGCCCGTGCTCCTCACCCCGGCTGGCCTTCGCTGCCCTCGTGCACTGGATGCTTCTTGCTCCTTTCCCGGTGGCATTCTCAATCTGAGCAACGCATCCCTCACTTTGTAGCATTGTCTTCCGGTGGGTGAGTCTCACTGGCCAATGCCTGCTATCTCCAGCAGACAGAAGCCCTGGCTGCCTTTTGCCACTGGTCTGCCCATGCCCACCCAGCACATGTCTCCTGTGGTAGCCACTTGTGTGAACATGTAAAACCACTCTGGGAGGCCAGCCTAGGCCAGTGTGTCCTTGGGACCTGGAGCCCTTCACTGCCAGAGTCCTAGGCAGTGTTCCTTTTGTTGTGCAGTTCCCTTGCCTCAGGGAGTGACCCTAGGAAAAACTCCTATAGTTTTTATTAAGCAATAGCAAAAACTCAACTTCTTTCTTCAGTATACTTAAGGCCAGTTGCAAAAAAAAAGGATTCATTCTGGGACCAGAAAAGACATATTCACACCTTTGAAATAGCAGAGCTCAGGGTGTTAGGAGGTTGTGGGGTGTGTCCCTGAGGCTAGTTAGCAGCACTGGATGTCCCCAGGATGCCTGTGACCGGGGTTCCGTTTCCCTGTCTCAGCTCTGCAAAGGTGGAACCCGGTGGTTTACCTCATATCTCCAGCCCCTTCTGGCAGCATGCAATAAACTGTTGTGTTTAGTGGGTGGAGAGTACCCAGCCCCAAGGAATTCTCACTAACAGTGTGGATTTGAGGGACGAAAGGGATCACAGCTGGCCTGGGCCTGTTCTGCACAGTCCCTCGCTGTCCCCCTACTGCGGCCCCCTCAACTCCCAGGGTCTGTGCCAGGTCCCTTCCCTTGGCATATTGGGAATAGGGACATGGCAGTCAGTTCCAAACCTTTCTTTTCTTTAGGCACAAGACATTGCCCCCAACCCGGATGACCCTGAAGACTTCCCCGCTCTGGCATGAATGGCGCTGTGCCAGCGACCCCCACCTATGAGAGAGACCCTGAGAACAATAGATGTTGCTTCCCAGTGTCAAGTGAAGTTGCTGCACTTTCTGTCTAGGGGTGTGGGATGCACAAGCTTCTCACCCTCCACTCCCCACTAGGGGTTTCTGTCAGGCACTTTCCAAGCAGGTGAAGAATGGTGACCATTTTTTTAATTTAAGGAATTAATTCCAAATGAAGTTCAGGAATGTTAAAAGTGTACATAGAGCTTGTATCAAACCCTCCACCAGAGCATGGAGAGTAGAGTAAGCTGTAAAATATAATCTATTGAGACCACTTAGTAAGTTGTATAGTTCCCAGAAGCTGTATAGATCCCCCTCTTGTACCACAGGAAATAACACAGAATTGTAACTATTAATTTAGAGCAGTCACAGCTTAGTGTCAGAGCGTTTACTTGTAAATGTCACACCCTCCTGAAATTTCCTGAGTTCTCATTTTCAAATAACCGCTAATTCCAAACAGCTGTTGTACAGCCAGTGGTCACCACTCTGTGACAAAGAACTAGGAAAATTATTGATTTTTTTAATGGTGATATAAACTACCTCGTGTGTGTGTGTGTGTGTGTGTGTGTGTGTGTATACACTCAGTATATACAGTACATATATTTGCATAAGTAGCATTTGGGTGGTTTTTAGGAGAAGTATGAAGCATATGATTTTTAAATCATGATATTTAACCCATCAAATGAAAGGTTTCCAGGCCAAGGTTAGCCGCATACCCTTTTCCTCAGAACTGGCATGCGCCTCAGTCTCGGGCCAGGGCCTGGCCTGGCGAAGAACCTGCTCCTCTGCTGCACCAGGCTCCTCACTGCAACCCCAGGCTAAGTGGCACTGCTGCAGCTCAGGGCTCTGCTGTCTTGCCCAGAGCCCATAGGGGCTGGGCAGAGCCAGGCAGAAGTAGCAGTGACTCAGCAGGGGCTGTGATGGGTGGCTCATGGTCTGGCGCCGAAGCTTTGTGCTGGGCTCTGCTTCTCATGTTCTGCTGCGGTCTCAGATGGCTCCAAACTGGCGCCTACATGCAAATAAAGGCTGGAATCCCCTCCAAACTGTGCACAGTAAACTCAGTCCCTGCAGCCACGCAGAACCACAGTGGAACACTGAGCCCCTAAAGGTGTGACAGTCCAGGGTGCTGGGTGGCAGTGGCTTTGGGTGTCGTTATTAAATGACTATCTGAGCACTAATGTGTATTGGCAGATTGCTTTGTTCCTGCTCCATGGACAACAGTGATTTGAGGGCCTGATCTGGGTGAAGAGACCATGGCCTTTGGCACACGGGGTGAGGGCTGGCACCACTCGGGGTTACCTTACCTCATCGTGCCTTCACTGGGGGAAACATCTACTTGTGAAGAGCGCTTGAGAAGCCTATGCCCTCAGAGCATTTGGCTCTGTAGCCCATGGACTCTGCTGTCACTGGGGCTGCCTCACTGACTTGGGGTGAAGAGCTGTGGAGTTCCTCCCTGTGCACTTTCTGGGCTGCCTGGGGCCGGCCATAGCCTTAGTAGCCCAGAGCAGACAGCAAGAGAGAAGGGGCGGAGGAAGTAGTCCATACGGTGACCTGCTGTTTGGACGCAGAAACGAGGACCTTCCTGGCTAGCGTCCCCTGCCTTGAAGGTACTGATGGCAGGTGTGTCATTGCAGAGTGAGACACCCTTGTACCACAAAACCAAGCAGGTTAATCCCACAAAAGCAGCTATCAGGTCCCTGCAGGTGGAACTGAAGCCGGGGTGAGCCAGCCAGTCTGGCTGCAGGGCGACTTGGGAACTGCAGGGTCACAGGCATCCAAACAGGGGCTGCCAGGCTGCAGCTGTGGGTGGAGCTGGGGTGAGGTCCGCTGACCTTGGGAGCAACCCTGCAGTGACAGCCATGCCCAAGCACATTCAGAAGAACCCCAGGCTGTGCCCTCTGCTCCAACCAGATGGAATCCCAGTGCACTTCAACCCAGGGGCTGGCCTAAGGTGGTCCCATGCAGGCTGAGAGGGCTCTGCTCTCTGGAAAGCCCAGCTACAACCCAGTGCCGTGACTGTCCCTCAGGCATCTTCACCCAAGCTGAGCAGCCCACGCCAGGCTGCTCCTTGCCAGTATTGGCTGGACTTAGCTCCTTTCTCACTGTCCAGCCACACACTCCATGCCCTCGGTGGGGCCGTTTCACCTGCAAGGGCTCCATGGTGCCTTTGAAGCCACTGCATGTGGTAGCATCATGAGTGCCAGGTAGCAGCTGCGCCCACATCTCAGAAGATGGTAAGGGGCAGGAAGTGCCCTTTCCGGGCCACCATGTGCAGCCTGCAGGTGCCCATCTGGCCAACCAGTGCCTCCCAGCTACTCCAGTACCTGGAACAGGTCTGGTATGTGAGGTAAATGTTTACATTTTTTTAAAAAAAAATTACTACAGTAAAAGGCACATTGTATTCATTCCTCTCAGAATCCTCCCCCTCGCTCTGAACACACTTATCACTCTTGCCACTCCCTGAAGCAGTTCTCAAGGTCCTCTTCCTCACCTATCAGGGGTGAATGCAAACAAATGCTGCTGTGGCAGGCTTGTGAGAACATCGTCATGGGTCCTCATCCACCTGCCTGGTGCTCTGGATCTGTGCCATGTGGCTTTGGCTCCTCTGTGCAAGGGGGACATTGCATTGCTTCACGACACCAAGGCTGCCACGACAGTGCAATTAAAGGCACTCGGGAAGACTCGGGGGGCTGGGGATATATAGTTCAGGAGCATAAGCACACCTGCCTGGCAAGCACAAAGTCCCAAGTTCAATCCCCAGTAGCAAAGAAAGGAAGACTGAAGCTCTGTCAGGAGGTGTTACAAACAGTGGGATAAGATGGTATTTGAAGTGGAGTACCCAGAGTGCGATGTGTGGCAGTCGTCTCTCACTGTTAATATATCTAAATATCATAAGTTTCTATCCCACCCCCACTCTGCAAGTTGAGATGCCATTTCCTTCTGAGCCTGTCTTGTGGGCTGTGCCTGCATCTCCCCGCTCCTCCTGAAGGGGGAGTCCTCAGTCCTCAATTGTCTCCAAGGGCGTCCTCAGCACCTGCGCCCGCCAACGAGCAGATGCCCCTCGTGCTGCCTTGCAGCTGCCTCGCCTGCCTCCCATGGGAACCACATGGTGCTGTCTGCCCACCCCCAGCTTGGTCTGGGCAGTGGCAGAGGCAGAAATGAGGCTCCTTCCTTCCCTGAAAGTCTCAGCAGGAGGGGACTGGTAAAGGGCCACGTGCACTTGTGTGGACAAGAGGGGCCACCCCAGCAGGTGTGAAGTGCTTGTGTCATTCCTTGGAGACAGTACATTCCAGGACACCCTGTCACTGTCACTGGAAAGCGGGAGCCATAGGAGGCCATGGGAGCTGCAGGTGGGCAGCAGGTAGCCTCACCAACAGCAGGGGCAGTGGCTCTGCTCTCCCAATCCCCATGGGCTCCTGCCCATGACCCACTGCTGTAGGAGAGCCTCTGCCTGGGTCACAAGGTTTCTGGGGACTCAAGATGACAAGAGCACCTCTTCCCACGCCACAAGTCTCCTTCACCTCCTGCTCCATGCACAGGGTCACAGAGTGTGTGATGAGAGAGACCACTGCCTCCTGAGTACAGTCTGCAGTGATGTGTCTGGCTCCAAGGGCAACAGTGTCCCCAGGAGTGCAGAGCCACCTAAGGGGAGTGCCAAGGCCTGGTAGCCTGGTGCTGCTGGAGTGTGTGTATCTGCACACCACTGCTGTGTAGCCAGACCTCAGGGCCTTGATAGTCACATTCCCTTGGGCACCCTACACAACTGTACCCGGCCCACTCCGGGTACAGTCATCAGCTGATGACTCCGCCTTAGCATAACAGTGAGGAAGGCCCTTAAGGATCTGCAGCAAGTCCTAAATTCTCTCAAAATGCAAACTGGTGCTTGGTGTGGTGGCCCATGCCTGTAATCCTAGTACTCCAAAGGCTGAGGCAGAGAGACTGTCAAAAGAGCTCAAGGCCAGCTTGTACTACACAGAGAGACCCTGTCTTAACAACAACAAAAACTATAATCTAAGGGCTGGGATTGCATTGTGAAAAAAAAATTTAAGTGTGATCTTTAGCTGGGTCTGACAGTACACAGTTGTAATTCCCACACTCTGGGAGGCAACCTAGGGGTCGGCCAAATAGCTCAGCAAATTAAAGTGCCTGCAAGCAGGAGCAGGGGCTGGGGGCTCTATCCTCAAGCCTGCTGTGCCAGCCCCACCCCCGAGACATCCTGAGACAGCGATTGAGACTGGGCATGGTGGTGCATGCCTGTAATCCCAGCACTTGGGAGGCTGTAAACAGGTGGATCACTAGGAGTCCAATCTAGTAGTGAGACTGTGAACACCCTGTAGACCCTTCCCTAAAAAAAAAAAAAAAAAAAAAATCTAAGCAAATTAGTGTCTTAATGAGACCCTGAAAACATTTCTAAAATAATTTTTAAAAAGACTGAGGATGCTGCAAAGGCCCTGTGCTCAATCCCCAATACAGAGGAAAGATTGAATATGTAGAAGGATGGGAAGGGGGAAAAAAATGAAAGAAAGGGTAGAGCAGAAGGAAGGAAAATAAAAATTAGGAAATGGAGTAGAAACTTTTCTTCAGAGTTGAAGGGCTCAGGCCCCACCATGTCATCAAGGGTCCTATTGGAAGGAGCTTTAAACCCTACCATTCTGAGTACTACTGCTACATGGGACATGGCCAGCCTGGTCACTCAGGCTGGTAGCCCCTGGCTGAAATCCCAGTACCAGTGACAAAGGAGGCAGACACAGATTCTCCAAGAGACTTGGATTGCTTGTGGTGAGAGGGCAGCAGGGAGCGCGGGGCAGCACCCAGCACCATGCTCTGTCGGAGTTGCTCAGTTGCTGTGGATTCCGAGCCAGGTGAAAAGCCACTCCAGGAAGGTTACAGTCCGAGATAGCCAACCATCACTGCAAAAAGAAGGGGATGATCAGGGTATGTGGCTCCAGGAGGAAGAGAGGGTTTGGGTAGCCACAGGCCCTTTCCCCCAAAAGCCAAAGGGACACTTGCTGCTGCTAAAAGACACACCGCCCATGAACCTGTTTTGGATGCCTAAGTATCCCCCAGCTGGGTCATAGCAGACCGCTCCCTTTTCAGGGAGGGTGACACTGGGCAAGGTTCCTTTTCTGTAGCTGCTGCACAGTGAGGGTCCCCAGCCAACAGCAAGATGTCCGCTTAGCCACCTCTGGTGCCCCATGTTCCCCTGCTGCTGCCTCTAGCAGTGAAGTCATCCCTCTATCCCTGGCTCGGCCCACAGTACGACAGGGCGTGGCTCTCCTCACAGCGCAGTCCCCACGGAGGGACAGTGAGGCTCCCTGAAGTTGGCTGAAAACACAGTTGGGGGCGGGGGGACATCCAGACAGCTATGGGTGCTGGACACAGCATTCTCTGGAGAGGGAGAATTAAGAAAATTTTGTTTCACAGAGATATAAGCCCACAACAAAAAGCAGCCTTGTCTGTCTCCAAGAAAATCAACACTGGCTCCCCAGTGTCCCTTGTCCCACATGCTTAAAAGCATGCTCTTTGGCCACTGGGAGGACAGGCAGGGCGGAGGCTGGCCTTGGTGTGAGCCATGCTGTCTGAAGGAGATGCCCAGAAGGGTCCATTTTCTCCTCTAATGAGTGGAGAGAACTATTGAGGCTACACCACAGGATTATTCTGTGCTTGGAGACAAAAATACCCAAATGTGCCCCTGGGGCTGGTGTCCTGCTGTCAGTTCATCACCTGCTCACCAGTGTCTCCACAGCCACCCGTGCAGGGGAGGAAGGGTGGGACCTGCAGGTCCTCACGTTCCTCTTGAAAGCAGTACAGTCACATTTTTATATTTTACTAAACATACCACATATGGCTCTTGGAACGCACCAGGCACACATTCTAAGTGAGAAGCAAACATTAACTCATTCAACTTGCACACAACCCCGCAAGAGTGGCAGTGCCAGCTCTCTGAAAGAAACAAAGGCCTCCGAAGAGGCCACGTTACTTGGCTGAAATCACGGCGACATGGACAGAGCCATTGCTTTACCCACTCTGAGCCCAGAAGCCATGCTCTGAACAACTACATCACCTTGGAAGAATTAATGTGCACTGCCCAGGAAAGATGTATGGAGGAGAATGTTCGCTCAGCAGTGTACCCGGGAACGTGGTGGCAGCCCCATGTGACCCAGCTTGGGCCGAGGATTCCAGGTCACTGGATGCTGTGAAGGTGGGAAAAATGTTTTCAGAGAATTCCTTCCTAATGTGCTGTTTGCAAGGACAGAGCAGCACTGGGGTGCTTCCTGGGAACACTGGAGCCCACACACAGCCACCAGGTACCTGGTACCCCGCCAACACTCCTTGCTCACCAGTCCTCTTCCTCAGGGGAACCAGCGAGCCTGGCGGCAGAGGCCCAGGCCAGGGTGAGGAGGCACATCTCTGCTCAACAGTCACGTTCAGGGGCTTGGTGCCCCCTTCCAGCCACAGGAATTTGTTCCATATTTTTTCTTAAAGTTTCCTAGCGTGACAGGTCCATGGAATTATGTATCAAAAAACATCAAAAAAAGAGTGGCCATCATATGCTATTTGTCTTTACCTAATTGTCTAGATGTAATTATCTAAAACCTAAGTTTACTGATGGCTATGTGCCCATAGTGCTATGCTTTAAGTACTCTGCATGCAGTAGCTCATTAATTTTCAAATTAACTGCTAATGCAGGGATTCTTTTTGCCTGTTGTCCTTAAATGGAAGCAAAGGGGTTAAAAGACTGTGCTCACTTGTTAGATGGGAAAGGGACAGTGTGGCTCAGGATGGAGGACAATGGGAACATAGCAGCTCTGAAACACCAGCCTCCAAGCTGGGCCTCCACAGAACTCACTTTCCTGAGTGTCTGGGCCCTTGCCAAGCGCCTAGACCTCAAACACCCAGCATGGGACAGGGGACAGGGGACAGGCAGCTCCTCACAGCTGTAAGGAAACCAGGGCAGGAGTCTCAAGAGGGACAGGAAGACAGGTTAGACACTGAAAACTTGTGACCTGGAAGAGAGCCAAAGCCCAGCTCCCTGGAGAACTGGGGAGCATTCAGGTCTGAATCCTAGACCCAGGCCGTGAGGTCCTCAGACCACGAGAGGCCGGAGCCCAGCGCAGAAGCCAGCATCCTGTGTGAGATGTCCCGTGCAAAGAGCACTAAGATCTGCCCTGCTCAGCCCGGCAGCTGAACACGCTAGTCTAGGCCTGCAGGCCTCCCCTGCCTGCTCCGGAAGGAGCCTGCCTCACCAGCAGTCAAGCTTTCGTACCACCTGTGCTGGGGCTGGGGTGTGAAGCTCTTTAGTTGTGTGCTCTAAGTATGCAGTAGGAGCTGCCTGCTAACAGGGTCAGATAAAAAGAAATCAACCCATCAGGGTGAAGAGCTAATTCAAACAACTTGGCCAAGCTTAGGCACAAGAAAAAATACAAGCAGAAGGATAAAAGGAAAGAAAGGAGGTAAAGACCCTTTCCTCCATCCTCCATTAAGATACATTTAGTTGACAGTCCCTCCCTATCTTGGGTTACTTTTTACTTGTTGCTGGCACAAAATACCTGACACCCAAAATGAAGGAAGGAAAGGTTTATTTAGCTCAGTTTGTGGTGGTTTCAGTCTATACTTGGAGCCAAAAAAAAAAAAAAAAAAATCCTTCTCAGTCTATACTCGGCTGGCTCCAAGGCAGGTGGCACATGGCAGAGGACAGCAGTTCACAGAAGTGCAAAGCAGTGAAGAGCAAAGAGAGGGGCAGCAGCTGTGGTTTCTAGCCAGCCCCCCACACCTTGTATTATAAGCAGGCTACCCTGGGCTGGGGGTGTAGAACTCACACACGGTCCATGCCCTCCTCTTGTACAGGAGGAGGATGTTTACAAACTAAGAGCCCTGGCTCTCTGCTCAGTCACTTAATTAAACTTCTAAACTTCTCAAGTTGATACAGTGTATGAACCACTACACTCACCTCCGACCTGGACTTCTAAAAACTTAAAATGCAGAGTAACCAGTTTCCTCAGAATTCAAGTTTCCTATGAACTAGTTGAATAACTAATCCCCTTTGTTAGTGTGACAGGGTCTCATGTAGTTCAGGCTGACCTTCAACTCATTATGCAGCCCAGGTTGGCTTCCAACTCACAGCAGTCCTCCAGCTTCAGCCTCCTAAATCATGGGATTACAGGCCTGCACCATTATGTCTGGCTATTAATTTCCTTTTTTAAAAAAATGTATTTGGTTGTTACAGGGTCTCACTACTCAGCTCAGACTCATAGTGATCCTCCTATTTTCAGTCTCCCAGGGCTGGGATTACAGGCATGCACCACTACGCCCATACGCCCAGACTCTATGGCCTGCTCAGCCAGCCCTAGGGGCAGGGCTGGCGTGGCATGTGCCGGGGATCGAACCGTGGTCCCTGTGCTTGCCTAAGCAGGCGCTTTAGTCTGCTGAGCTATACTAATTTCCTTTAAACCCCACAAAGTCACCAGTTTAAAACAAGTCCCCATATATAAGGCCAAAAGCAAAGAATGGACATCAGACTTCTTTCCCTTTTGGGTACTACAAAGATTTTTTTTTTTCTTTTTTGAGACAGGATCTCGCTACAAAGTCCAGGTTGCCTTTGAACTCACTGTGTAGCCCAGGCTGGCCTCCAACTTGTAGGGATCCTTTTGCCTCAGCCTCTTGACTACTGGAACTACAGGCACATACCACTATACCTGGCTTGCTTTTTAAAATTATTATCATTTCCAATATTCTCATAAATTTTTCTTTTTGTCTCAATTTATTCTCCAGTTCTGGGAGACAAAAAATTGAATTAACACAAGATTAACTGCTTTGGAGCGACCTACAGGACACTGTTGCTCCTTCACCATCTTACTCCTACACTCCCCAATCCCCTGAGCCATGTGCCTCAGATAGGTCTGGAACTGGAGTCAATAAAAAGCTAAGTGGAGTACGTGAACCGAGGAAATAAACTGCTGTTTAAAGTCACTCAACACTGGTCTTTACTCATGCTTGCTCTGGAGCATTAATCAAGAAGGGCTACATCCGCTTGATATTTTACCACTTCCTACTATAATTCAGCACGCTAAGAGAATACAATATACCACAAGTCGGCTTATTTTTTAATACTTTTAATTACGATGGTAATTACACAATTGCCACTATTCAGCATTTTGTATAAAAACAGTTACAATACACAAGATTTT
>NDGN011479731.1:0-12017 GCA_002564285.1 Tympanoctomys barrerae
GACCCGGCGGCCCGCCCCACACGTCCGCCCCGCCCCGCCCGGCGCTCATGCGGGCCGCGCCCCGCCCCCCGGCCCGAGCCCGCCGCGCGCCTCCGGAGCCCGCGCGCCACCCGCCCGCACCATGCTCAAGTGCATCCCTCTGTGGCGCTGCAACCGGCACGTGGAGTCGGTGGACAAGCGGCACTGCTCGCTGCAGGCCGTGCCCGAAGAGATCTACCGCTATAGCCGCAGCTTGGAGGAGCTGCTGCTCGATGCCAACCAGCTGCGCGAGCTGCCCAAGGTGAGCGGCGCCACACCTGCTGCCTTGGCTCCTGCTTCCGACCTTTCGGCAAGGTCTGCCCGGGCGGGCCATCGAGCCTCCACCCGGCCCTGCTGGTTCACTCTGGCCAGAGACCCGCCCCAGCCAGCGCTACCTTACGCAGGCACCAGGTAGCAGCGGTCATCGCGTACTTTCCTGCGGATTGGGCAGACAGTCTAGAAAAGCAACTGAAGAGTTGCGACCATGGGGGCTCACGAGGTGGATGGGACAGGGTGAACCTGCTGTGATTATGGATACAGCTTGGCTGCTGTGGAGGTGGGGGTCTGGACTTAACGCTGCCCCGGTTCCTTTCAGTCCTGTGTGCTGGACTGCCTTCTAAGGTGCTGAGCACCTATCTCTGCTGTTCTCTGTGGAAGAGCCACTTCTTATTGCGTGTGTTCTTTCCGGTCAGTTTGTTTTTCTTTTAAGGGTATTCCAGAAAGGAGGCCAAAGGAAACACATTCTATTAGATTTCCTTTTGAGAGACGGGGGACTGACCATATGTTTGGGGGCGGGGTGCTATAGAGCGTGTGACTAAGTTCTGAGCCTAGCTGTGACAGCTGTGTCTTGTGGTCATCTGCAGGACCCACGTGTGTTCTCTGTACCTCTAGTCTCCACATAGGTCTGCGTGCCTGTGGTGTTCTGCTGTTCTTACTGTTGTTATTTGTGGTTTTGCTGAGTTCCCACTGCACATTGCTAGGGTACAGTAGCAGAAACCCATGTGGGCCCCTTCAGGGTTCATCTGTGGGTAGAAGAAGCGGTTGAAGTAGCAGATGGAGTCCTGAAGGTGACACATGGTGAGAGCTGCATCCAATCAGAAACAGGAGTGGGAAGTTGAGTGTAGTGGCGGTGGTACCTGTACTGAGGATTTCCTTACTCTCCTTGTAACAAACTGGAGCACTGTGGCTAGACCTCCGGACCTTGCTTGTCAGGAGCTTTGCTTTGCCACCAGTGTCTCATTGTACATCCTATCCCCCATGACCTCACCTCCTGCCCACAGCCCTTCTTTCGGTTGCTGAACCTTCGCAAGCTGGGCCTCAGTGACAACGAGATTCAGCGGTTGCCACCCGAAGTGGCCAACTTCATGCAGCTGGTGGAGCTGGATGTATCCCGGAATGGTGGGCAGGCTGGGGGTTGTCTGGGGTCACCCAGGAACTCCTAGAGGCTCTGGGCATCTTTCCATGGTAACCCTCCCCCACAGATATCCCTGAGATACCTGAGAGTATCAAGTTTTGTAAAGCTCTGGAGATCGCGGATTTCAGTGGGAACCCCCTGTCCAGGTGGGTGGCAGCTCTCCATGGGGAATCACCCATAGCCCTGCCCACCTACTCTTGGCATCTGAGGTTCTTTGCTTCTTCCCTTAGGCTCCCTGATGGCTTCACACAGCTGCGCAGCCTGGCCCACCTGGCCCTCAATGACGTGTCTTTGCAGGCACTGCCTGGGGATGTGGGCAAGTGAGTACCTGCTTGGTAAAAGGGTCTGGGGGACAATTCAGCTCAGCCCTATCTTCCTTAGCCTCAGCCCCTGGTCTGTCTTTCAGCCTGGCCAACCTGGTGACCTTGGAGCTCCGAGAGAACCTGCTCAAGTCTCTGCCTGCGTGAGTGTTCTGGGCCTCTGCCCCTGCTGGGCGGAGCTTTACAGGGGCCAGGCCCTAGGGCCGCACACCAACCGTGTCTTCTACAGGTCCCTGTCTTTCCTGGTCAAGCTGGAACAGCTGGATCTGGGAGGCAATGATCTGGAAGTGCTGGTGCGATGGGAGCCTTTGGGGGAAGGGCTTGTAGGGTTCAGGCAGCCAGCCCTTCAGGCTAGAGCAGGGATTCTTCATAGTCATGCTGGTTTCTTCTGCTCTTGCTCTCTACAGCCTGACACTCTGGGAGCTCTTCCCAATCTGCGAGAGCTGTGGCTAGACCGGAACCAACTATCAGCGTTGCCCCCGGTGAGTGAAGATGGGACCAGGCTCACACCTTTGGCCACTGCTCTCTGACCTTCTGCCTGTCCTCAGGAGCTTGGGAACCTCCGGCGGCTGGTGTGCCTGGATGTGTCGGAAAACCGGCTAGAGGAGCTGCCTGTGGAACTAGGTGGGCTGGTTCTGCTCACAGACCTGCTGCTTTCCCAGAACTTGTTGCAGCGGCTGCCTGACGGCATTGGTGAGTGCATTCAGTGGGCCCTGAGGGCTTCACACCTTGGGTCAGTAGCCCTGTGGTGTCTAGTTGCTGAGTAGCATGTTAGATAAGGGTCCAAACTACCCAGGCAGGAGGCTTTCTGAGGAAGGAAGATTATCCTGAGGCTCAGGTCAGGGGCCAAGTAGGCTAGCTGACACCCTGAAGAGTTGGTCAGCTTGAGTAGAGTGAGGGTGTGGGGGATGGCAAGGGGAATGGCTATCCAGAGCCATGGGTGCTTGGTACTTTTCCTAGAGAACATCAAGTGGGTGCAGTCAGTACATTTGGAAGTGGGGAGGAAGTGTAGGTCTGCATCAGCTTGGGTTCTGAGAGTCTAGTAGCCATGTAAATGGCAGGGGTATGGGGGCAGGCCCTGTGGGCCTGTCTGTTGTGTGGGTGGTTTGGACACACTGGTACATGCTGGGCCTGGCAGCTCAGTTTCTGTGTCTTCCTGGCACCAGGTCAGCTGAAGCAGCTGTCTATCCTGAAAGTGGACCAGAACCGGTTGTGTGAGGTGACCGAGGCCATTGGGGACTGTGAGAACCTCTCCGAACTGATTCTTACTGAGAATTTGCTAACGGTAGGGCAGCCCTGGGGTGCCAGGTTCTGTATCTTGACCTTTAGGGAGTTGCCTTCAGAGTTAGTTTGAGGTAAAAGGTGGGGATGGCCGAGCATGCACAGCAAGGTAAGGTGCCAGCATGTAGCAGAGCGTGGAGTCTGCTGGTGGTGGCATGTGCTGCATACTGACAGGTGCTAGTGGCTACTTGGGCCTGGGGAACTACTCTGCAGGAATACCCTTCAGCTCAGGTTGGGGTGCTCACTGCTGGGAGATTAGGCAAGGAAGGGACCTTACAGGGACCTGCTGGGTGAATAAAAACATTCAGGCTATACTTCCTCGTCTGTGGTATAGCACTAGTGAAGGATTGAAGAGATGGCAGGGGCAAGAACAGATCTGCTTTTGGATATGACAAGGCAGGGGCAGAAAGCAAGAAGCTTTTCGAGTACATCTGCCTTGGGCAGAGCTGGAAAAGCAGAGTTGTGGGCCAGGAGTAGGTGTGGCCATGGTGATACGTCTCTTCAGACTGGGGAGAAACATTTTGCCTGTGCGTGGGATGTCTATAGGATGTGTCTGTGTGTGAGATGTCACATCACAGTGAAGGGGGAGAGTGACTGTTGGAGATAAAGGGGTGTCAGGCAGACCACAGGCACACAGCTGGAGGGATTCAGGAATAGGGCTACCTATAGAAAAGGACTAGATATGGTGTAGTCTAAGGTCTTGGGTGACCCAGCAGGCTGTTTGGTGAAAGAAGGATATGGAAGACAGTACTGACTAGTGTCATGTTCAGGTCACTGATAATGGTCCCCAGCATTAAGGAGCTGGCCATGGTTTTTACCACACTTTACCTGCTTAAAGAGTGTTCCTCTTTTCTTTCCAAACCTTAGAAGGCTCTCTGACCTTTTTTCCCTGCCAGGCCCTGCCCCGATCTCTAGGAAAGCTGACTAAGCTTACCAACCTCAATGTGGACCGCAATCACCTTGAGGTGCTGCCCCCTGAGATTGGAGGCTGTGTAGCACTCAGTGTTCTTTCCTTGCGGGACAATCGCCTGGCTGCACTGCCCCCTGAGCTGGCCCACACGGCCGAGCTACATGTGCTGGATGTGGCTGGGAATCGGTGAGTGCTTGCCTGATCCCAGGGTCCTGACTGCATCCTGACACAGGATAACCATGTCTGCTTGTTCCCCAGGTTGCGGAGTCTGCCATTTGCACTCACCCACCTCAACCTCAAGGCTCTGTGGCTGGCTGAGAACCAGGCACAGCCCATGCTCCGCTTCCAGACTGAGGATGACGCCCAGACTGGAGAGAAGGTGCTCACCTGCTATCTGCTGCCCCAGCAGCCCCTGCCCAGCCTTGGTAGGTTGCTGGGGACTATGACCTTGGTGGAACAGACATGCCTCTAGTGAAGTGAAGAGTCAGGCCTCCCTGACACTCACCTCCCACAGAGGATCCCGGGCAGCAGGGGAGCCCCTCAGAGACCTGGAGTGATGCCCCCTTGAGCCGTGTCAGCGTGATCCAGTTCCTGGAGGCTCCTGAAGGGGATGAGGACACTGAGGAGGCTGCTGCTGAGAAGCGGGTATGGAGGGGTGGGGACCCTGGGAGGTGCACCTCTGCTCCCACCCCTGCCTGACCACCACTTCTGCCTCTGTCCTTCATCCCTGTCCCTGTGCAGGGCCTGCAGCGTCGGGCCACACCTCACCCCAGTGAGCTCAAGGTGATGAAAAGAGGCATTGAAGAGCGTCGGAATGAGGCCTACTCCTGCAAGCCAGACGCCAGCCTACCCTCGCCTACCGAGGAGGTATGTGTGAGGGAAGAGTGGTTCAGTAGGTCCTTCCCGACCCTGCAGCCCTGAATGTTCTGTGCATTCTAGGTGTGGGCTCACTGTGTGGGGAAGGGCAGGGGATAAACTGAGTAGGGGCTGGGATGATGTTGGGCTAGGTAGGTATGCATTGGTATTTCAGGAAGTGGAAGTCTAGCTTGGTGACGGGACCTCTGCAGGGCTATGTGCCTTACACCTTCCCCAAATGCCTGTGTGGCTACCTGGGCACCATTAGCACCTGAGCAGGGGTTTGGTGCTAGAGCAGGCAGGTCTAGGTGCTCATTTTAAGCTTCCAGAATTGGGACTTAGAGGTGCTTTTGCACCCTAGGCTGCAGCAGGATCAGTGAGGGGGAGAGTGACGCTAGACCTGTGTCCACATCAGGCAGGCCTCCTTCTGGGACTCAAATAATCGTTGTTCTGCCTTTGGGAAAAGGCTTTCCCAGGAGCCAGGTGCAGAACCACAGCTTTATGTGCCCATAGTTGTAGAGAGAGTGGACTTCTCTAGGGCTTTGGGGGTGCTGTGGTAAGAACAGCAGAGGCCTGATGTGCAAGCTCCTGCACCATCTGACACTGCTGCTTGCTGTAGGAGAAGAGACTGAGTGCAGAGTCTGGATTGAGTGAAGGCTCTGCCCCATCAGCCAACACAGCCTCTGAGGCTGAGGCTGAGGCTGAGGCCCTGGGCCAGCAGGAAGCCATACCACCTGGCCAGGAGGAGGATGTGGAGGAGGACTATGATGAGGTGAGCAAAGGCAAGGAGGCTGCCAGGAACCATCAGGGCCCATGGGGTGGACGCTGCTTGCCTGCTGTGGATGGTAGATAATAGCTGGGTGAGGATGAAGCACAAATGAGCCATGCAGAGCTTGTCCCAGCACCAGAGGCAGCCTGGTGGTCCTGTGGGCGAGGGCCATGTTGCTAAGGGTGCTTGGAAGAGGGGCTGCTCCAGCTCTAGGCTGGCATGAAAGTCCCCACCCTAGTGATGTTATGTCTGTCACCTACTTGCTGTAACTAGATGGTCTACCTGTCCTAACACCCATGAATTCTTACAAGACCCTTTTGGTCTCTGCATGTCTTTGCCTTTCTATCTGGGGTACACATATCTTTGGAAAACATCCCTTGACCTAGTTTTAATTAGGGCTGAGTTGCTGCATGCTCCCTGCCAGGCAGCTCTCCCAAATCCTCACCCATGGCCTATCCTTAGTACCCACATTTTGCTGTAGGGCTTCCCTGTGAACCCCATCAGCAGAGCCCAGCTCCCTAGAGCCTGGCTGCCCCCTCATTCTTAGACCTTCACAGCCCACAGTGCACTTTGCAGAGGACACACTGTTGCCCAGGGAAGATGTCGAGAGTGAGGAGGGGCAGCTTGAGGCTCCCTGGCCCCTGCCAGGAGGCAAGCAGCGGCTCATCCGCAAGGACACACCCCACTACAAGAAGCACTTCAAGATCTCCAAGCTTCCGCAGCCTGAGGCCGTTGCGGCCCTGCTGCAGGGGATGCAGCCTGCTGGGGAGGGCTCTGCAGGGCCTCCAGGCTGGCACAATGGCCCACACACATCCTGGGCTCCTCGAGCCCAGGAGGAAGAAGAGGAGGAGGAAGAGCAGGAGGAGCAGGCTGAGGAGGAAGGCGAGGCCACCACAGATGAGGAAGACAGGGAGGAGGCTGTGACTTCTGCACCTTCTGTCAAGGTAGGTCTCACCAGCATGCCAGCCTGGGTCCAGCCACTGGCACCCTATCTGTCAATGGTATATCTTCCGTAATGAACAGTGCTGCCAGTATGTGTTCCCAAGGGATCTTGGCACCTACTTTAGTAACAGTTCATGGGTTGCTAGGCCAGCATCATCATGACATGTGGTAGACAAGGAGGGTGCACAGAAGCTAAGAGCAGGCATGTTCTATGTCCCTCAGACCATGTATGTGCTGGGGGCACAGTCCTCTTCTGCCCAAGACGGCCAGCTTCTAGGTTCCTCTCTGCCTTGGGCACAGAGGCCTCCATACTGGCCTGTGGCTCATCCTATAAGCTTGACAGTCACTCTCCTGCCCCATCAGGTCTCCTGTATCTCCAAGTTCCAAGTGTATCCACTGTGGCCTTTAAGTTTATTCTCACTGGGTCATGAAGAAAGAGTCCTGTCTACTTAGGGGGACTCATCAGAAAAGCCACAGGCTGCCCAGATGTCCCACTCTTTATGTCCTCATAGCATCCCTATCCTGAGGACAGACTGAGGATGTATATCAGCTGAGAGGACCTAAGGGTTGAATCAGGGACAGCCAAGTCTAGACTTGGCCCCACTTGGAGCTTCTAGCCTAGCCAACTAAATTCTATAGCCTGGCAGATCCTACAGACCAGAGTGACCCCCATGCCCAGGGCAGTCCCTGCCCAGGTGGGGAGGGGCCAGCTCGAGCCTTGGGAGCTTGGTGTGGCCTTGCTGCTGTCCTGTCTGCTCATGGTGAGGGCTGGGTGAGGCGGTGGTGGTTCCCAGTGGTGGCTAACCTGCATGCCTCACTGGTCCTGTCCTGACAGGGGGTGTCGTTTGACCAGGCCAATAACCTGCTGATAGAGCCTGCTCGCATTGAGGAGGAAGAGGTCTGTACTGCTCACTGCTGCTTTCTGCTCTGACATTGCTTCCTGGGCTGCGGGCTCTCACCTCATACCCTAGCCCTCACACACATTCCCCCTTCTGAACAAATCCTTAGCAGCTGCCATAGAACTGGGATCCCACAGAGCCCGATGGCCACCAGGGCACAAGTGGACGTTCTGGGGCATTTCTTGTCTTCCTGCCTGTGTTCCTCAAGGTAGTTCAGCTGCTGATAAGATAAGGCCTCACTGCTGGAAAAGGGCAGTCCTGGACCACCACACTTGTTCTGCTACAGCCAGCACTCAATCACACAGGCCCTCCCAACACTGAGTCTGATCTCTTTCCAGCTGACTCTCACCATTGTGCGGCAGACAGGGGGCCTGGGCATCAGCATTGCGGGAGGCAAGGGATCCACCCCCTACAAGGGAGATGACGAGGTGAGCTGCTGCTGGCCTATCCCTAGGCCTGCCTACACCATCTTGGGGGCTCCTCATTGTTCTATACATGTGAGGTGCTTCCCCTTGGCTTCATAGCCACTGTCCTGTGTTCTGCCTGCCTCCACGGGAACACACGTTCCCCACAGCAGGGGTTGAGGAACAAAGAGCCAGGAATAGTTCCTGCTAAAGTCAGGACTGCTTGCAGGTGTGTAGACCGTTTTCCCTCTCAACAGTTCAGTATTTGTCTTCCCGTTCTCATGTGCTAGCTCTGGAGTCAGAGCTTCTTCTGAGATCATCCTGTACCCTCCTGGCCCATGGTTCTCTTTCTCGCATGTGGGGGTCTTTGCAGAAAGCAGGCCAGGGCTGGGGTCAGCAGGGCACAGCCCCCCTCTGCCCAGTGGCTTCCAGGACTTTCCCATCTTCCATAGGATTCTACTGGATCAGGCAGGTTACAGGTCCGTGTGCAGCCTCTGCCTGGTTCCTATGGACAGTCTTGCTTGTCCTCCAGGGCATTTTCATCTCTCGGGTGTCAGAGGAGGGCCCTGCTGCCCGTGCTGGAGTCCGTGTGGGTGACAAACTCCTTGAGGTAAGTAGTGACATCTCACCAGTGTGTGGTAGCTCTTCCTTGGGGAATGTGCACAGTCCTAGCTGTTGGTGTTGGCATCAAAAGTGAGTGCCTTGCCCACTCCCTCTAAGAGTTCTGAACCGAGTCCTCCAAGAAGTCTGGGTAAAGTTATAGAGCCTGGGTAACTATGGAACCCAGTAACTTTCCATCCTAGGATCTCCCTGTCTGGCCAAGAGACATGGAAAGGGGTGCTGGCCACCCCTAAAGTGCAAGGGGGGACTTCAAAGAAGGATCAGACCTCTTTCAACTCTGGTAGTGCTCAGTTCCTGTGTGTGAGTGGCCCGAAGCATGTAGCTCTCAGGTAGTTACAGGGAGGCTGCCCTTCCCACCAGGTCAGACAGATCTGGGGACTCAGGCCAGGAGCATGTCAGGTGGGGTTGCGTGGCTCACATCCCAGCCTCTGCCCCAGAGCTCCTGTCCAAGGGCAGAGGGGGAAGGGAATCAGCATCCAAATCCTCTTGGCCACTGCATCCTGACCTTGGGGATGTACTCATAGAACCCATCTTTTGGAGTCATAGGGCCAATACTCTCACCCTGTATGCTAATCTTCGATTTCCACAGAGGGGAACAAGTGCAAAGCTTCATGAATCCTCAGCACACTGTGACATGTGCCATGGCTTTTGTCCTCCTCCACCCACAGGTGAACGGCATAGCCTTGCAAGATGCAGAGCACCACGAAGCTGTAGAGGCTCTTCGGGGGGCTGGTGCTGCTGTACAGATGCGTGTGTGGCGGGAACGCATGGTGGAGCCTGAGAACGCGGTCACGGTCACACCTCTGCGGCCTGAGGATGATTACAGCCCTCGGGAATGGCGAGGAGGTGGCCTTCGCCTGCCCTTACTCCAGCCTGAGGCCCCAGGGCCCCTGCGACAGCGTCACACAGCCTGCCTGGTGCGCAGTGAGAAGGGGCTGGGCTTCAGCATCGCTGGGGGAAAAGGTTCTACACCCTACCGGGCCGGCAATGGGGTAAGGCAGTGTGGCCTGGGCACAGGGTGGGCTTCTGAGGTACCACAGGGCTGGACTGGGTGCTGTCCATGCCCACTGCCTCACCAGTGGCAAAAACACCCCCACCCACCCACCAGGGCATCTTCATCTCCCGCATTGCTGAGGGGGGTGCCGCCCACCGGGCAGGCACTCTACAGGTTGGCGACCGTGTCCTCTCGGTGAGCTTGGGCAGGTGGGGCCTGCCCAACACCCTGTCCTGCCCACCCTCCCTGACTCAAGTGTGCTCTTACAGATCAATGGGGTGGACATGACGGAGGCCAGGCATGACCACGCAGTCTCTTTGCTGACTTCTGCCACCCCTACCATTGCCCTGCTGCTAGAACGGGAGACTGGGGGGTCCCAGCCCCCTAGCCCCCCACCACATTCCTTGCCCCCTACCACCACTGCTGCTGCTACCCCTGGGGAGCCTGGGCCACTCAGACTGGCTCCTAGCCTGCTTACTGCAACCGTGGAGGGACCATACCCAGTGGAGGTGAGAAACCTCACTGGTTGCTGTGGTAGGTGTACACTTGACTCTCAGTATGGGGCACTACCTTCCCAGGACCTCTACTGATGTCCTGCAGCCACTTTGGGCGGGAAGCTGTGTGTGCCTTTTGAGAGGCTGGGTTCTTGCTCTGCAATCAGCCTGCTGGGCACGGGCCTCCTCTGCCTCCACAAGTCTTCCCACCCCCCATCTCAAAGACCTAACTGTTCCATTCCTTGCTCAGAGCACTTTCTGCACTCTGACTGAGACCTGTCCTGTTATTCCCAGGAAGTCCGTCTGCCAAGGGCTGGGGGCCCTCTGGGACTTAGCATTGTTGGGGGCTCTGACCATTCCAGCCATCCATTTGGTGTCCAGGAGCCTGGTGTTTTCATTTCCAAGGTAAACAGAAGGGCCTGGTGGGTGGTTCTGTACAAGGCGACTCTGGGCACGGGTGAGTGAGACCCTGGCCCGCTGTGTGCTACCATCCTCCCCAACAGGTGCTCCCGCGAGGCCTCGCTGCTCGATGTGGTCTGCGGGTTGGTGACCGCATCCTGGCAGTAAATGGGCAGGATGTTCGGGAGGCCACACACCAAGAGGCTGTTAGTGCCTTGCTCCGGCCCTGCCTAGAGCTGACCTTGCTCGTGCGAAGGGACCCTCCACCCCCAGGCATGCGGGAACTGTGCATCCAGAAGGCCCCAGGGGAGAAGCTGGGCATCAGTATCCGGGGTGGTGCCAAGGGCCATGCAGGGAACCCCTGTGACCCCACAGACGAAGGCATCTTCATCTCCAAGGTGAGGGCCTAGCCTTGCTGGTGGGCAGGTAGGTGCCAGACACTGCTCTTTCTCATTCCGCTCTGCCCACAGGTGAGCCCCACAGGGGCGGCCGGGCGTGATGGCCGTCTGTGCGTGGGGCTGCGGCTACTGGAGGTGAACCAGCAGAGCCTCCTGGGTCTGACGCACGCGGAGGCAGTACAGCTGCTGCGCAGCGTGGGTGACACCCTCACTGTTCTTGTCTGTGATGGTTTTGACACCAGTGCCACTACAGCCCTGGAGGTTAGTGACCTGCCAGGTCCCAGGTGCTACCTTGGGATCCTGGACCAGGCGGCAGAGCCTTTCTGCTCAGTTTAGGGAGCATTTGTGAACCTTACATCAGCCATGCTGTGTTGGCTTCTCCCCGAGCCCTGCCCTTGTGCTTTCTGGGGGCTCTGGACACCCACATAGTGTGCCCTCAGAGAAGCTGGCAGGGAGTAGGCTGGCCCTGCAGGCTATGTAGGGGCCCCTTGGCACCTGGGTGCTGGTAGGCTGGTGACCAGAGCAGGGCTTCAGCTGCACCCCATCCACTTGACCCACCAAGGCAGTGTCTGGCTTCTGTGGTAGACTCCATCTTGCAGCTTCAGTTCCCTTTTGGGGCGCATGCTGTCCCATTCCCTCTTTCCTACTTGCTATCCCAATGGCCCCCTCAGCATGGTCACCAAATGGGCCCCCAAGGGGCTTCTACCTGCAGCGGCCAGCTCTGCCTTGACAGCATCTTCGCTGGTCACAGTGGATGCTGGTGGCTCTGAAGGTTCCAGTCCTCGCACCCACCACTGAGCCAGGCAGTCATGTCAGATGGGCTGTCTTAGCATGGTGGCTTCTTCTGAAATGTGAACCTAAAAGATGCCTGAAGGCAGCCCAGGGTCACCCTAAGAGAAAATGCGATTTCCTGGGCCTTGTCTGTCATGGCTAGAGCCTGTGGGAGCTGTGGAGGCGGGAAGGCTGGCCTTTATCTCTAAGGAGCCCTGCTGGTCCTAGGGACAGATTTCTTTTAGAACTTACGCTCTGGATGGTCTTGTCCCTGGAGAAGGCCATGCCTTTTGTTTGCTCATTTAAAATTGTATATTTAAAAATTTTACTGAGTACATTTACTAATCTTAAACTTTTAATTTAAAAAGAGGAGTCTGCAGAAAAAGCACAAGCTTCCACAATAGGACTAGCATGCCCTGTGTTGACACCAGGCCTGTGTCCCCTGGGCTCTGCCTCTGGCCCAGCTGTGTAACACTGTCCTTGCTGTGCCTGGTGCACACCCATCATGTCTATTCTCACTAGCTGGCA
>NDGN011479739.1:0-10860 GCA_002564285.1 Tympanoctomys barrerae
TATTTGTCCCAGCAACGACTAAAAAGTAACTAAGACAGATGTCATGGTGTGAATATGACATAACTCAGTGGCAGACTACCTGCCTATTAGGCATAATGTCCTGACTTTCATCCCTACCACCACAAAAATAAAATTTTAAGATCTAAAAAAAAATGTACAGGTGTATTTACCATACACTAATCTGCTTTAATCATGGCTACCAGTGAACTGCTGAGACTCCAGAACAAAACCCAAAACTAGCTAACGGTACAATCTGTTTTAGTTTTTACAAAATTAATCTGACTTACCTACATAGCAAAAAAGAAACAGACCAACCAGGAAAGGTGCTCATTTTTTATCTTCATAATACAAAATTTCTTGCAGCTAAGTATGAGTCTGCATCACTGAAAACAGAATGGAAGCAAACAAGTATCCAAAAATGCCAATGAAAACCCTTTCTACATCTTCATAATTTATTGAAGTCAATTACAGCCAAAGGAAAATTATAAAGCTATGAAATGGGCAGTTCTAGAACAGAAATTCTTTTTTTGTTGTTGTTGTTTTTGTATTTTGTGCAGGTTCTCACTACGCAGCTTGAACTCATAGTGATTCTCCTGTTTTCAGCTTCCCCAGCACTGGGATTACAGGCATGCACCATCATAGCTGCACTACGTGGCCAGCTCAGCACTCCCAGGGATGGGACAGCACAGCATGTGGTTCCAGGAAGCAAATCTGGCCCCTGCACTTGCCTAAGTAGATGCTTAGTCCATTGAGCTATCTCTCTAGCCCTTAGAACAGAAGTTCTTCAAAAACATAAAATAAAATCTAAGATGAAAAACCTGACAGATTTTCATAGTTTCTGAACATTTTTTTAAATGTGAATAAACCTGGAATTTAAAAGCAGCAACTTGAGAGGAAAATAATAATTAAGATAATCAATAAATATTCTAGTTTTAAAGCTGATGAAAGTCCCTGAAAAAAATTTTACAAGTTCTTAATACTGGTACCCTGAAACATTTTTTAAAACTTCTTAATATAGGTAGCACTTCTTTTCCACTAAGGTTCTTTTCAAACATGTGCTAACATGTTCTCTGTTTTACTTTTATCCAAATTATTCATTTTAGCTCTACTATGCTTTGGAATTCCTTTTTAAAAATCAATTATGGATTTTAAAAATATATATTTGACAAAATTTCTTGCAAATGCTGTTCTCTGACATTTGCTCCTTCCAACCATTCACCAAATTTCTCCAACCTCCTCCCTACATTGTCCATTCCCTACAGCTAACAGGAGCAACACTCCATACCTGACCACAACCCTAACCCTACCATAGCCGAATGGACACCTCCCACAGAAGAGCCACTCCATTGACTGTACTGAGTCAACTCCAAGCCTCTCTACTGGGATACTGAGATTCCAGTCAATCTTTTATTCTTAGAACCAAGGATGCTGGGGTGGCCATTCTCAACTACGTACAAAGAAAGAAAACTATTTTATAAAGAATTAAAGAGAAAAAAAAGTTTGAGACACAGAAAAGGGTAACACTAAGACTGGTAAGAGAACTTAAAATCAAGATGCTTATGGGTTAGCTATCTCAGTTCCTACAGGCTGCCCCCTCCAATTCTCTCTTCTTGCTTTGATCTACATGGACAAGAACACTTCATACACAAGAACACTTTTGTCTCCACTCCCTACCTGTGAGCTTATCTGTTTTAATGGCCTTCTATAACACAAAAAACAGAAACTGAATTAATGCTTTTATCAAAATCCTTTGATACACTCTACAGCAGTGTCATCTCCTTGAGTATGGACTCTAATAAGCAGCAGTGATAGAAATGTTATTTCTGCGCTTAAGAACATAAAAGGATGATATGTACATGTACCAGCTGTCCATAACGAACGTACTTATTAGGTAGCCAAACATGTACTATTAAAAAAAAAAGATGCAAGTTTTCTTCCATCTTGGGCACCTCTCCTGTTGTCTCCTAGATCACCTTACTGGGTAAAACTGTGTTGCCATGTATGGAAGCCAAGGTGGCAGGGGATGGGTGTCTGCAATCAGCAGTCAAGTACTGTAAGCCTGGAAACAAGGAGTCCCCCACATGGAGGCCTAAGAAGACCACAGTTCAACTGCACTCTTTAAAGACACCCTAAGCCAGAGGCTCCAACCCCAGCTGAGCCCAGAATTATAAGCCACAGACACTGATACATAATAGGCATTATTTTAGGATATTAAATGCAGCAATTTGTTACACAATTTCATAACTAATGCAATTCTTAAAAATATATTTTTTACTTAGATTAATGTCACACACACAAAATATGATCAACTAATTTCTTCTTGTGGGTATTTAACCAAGCTGTGAAAACTGGTTGAAAAAAGAGGTGTAGTATATTGCAGTTAAAGGCTGTGATCCCAATGGCAAGAGGCTTGCGCTCAGAACAGAACTGCCAAGAGCTAGTGGTATGATGCCACAGAGCAACTCCTTTTGGCAGCCCTATTGTCTTCCCTATAAAATGAGGATCTCTCTGGTCCTTGATATAAGTATTTTGCAATTCCATGCAGGCTACTTTATCATGCTTAACAACAAAAAAAAAGTAGCCTATTCCTTTTGCAGTTCTGAAGACCTCCATTCTGTATTCCATGTTCCAGAATCCCAAATACATGCAAAATATGCACCAGAAATATACACATTTGAAAGTCGACTTTCGAATGCATTTCTACCATTATAAAATTCTCCTCCAAGAAATAGCTTCTTAATGAGCTTAGTTCATTAAATAATATGCTTGGGGACTGAGCCACTAACAAGCTGTTAAAAAGCAAAACCTATGTTCTAATGTACCCAAGTCTTCTGAAGCACATTTTTTCATCTGTGGCATCCTCTCCTGCTGCTTCCCACGCAACTCCTCTTGCCCTGTCATCACTGTCCTATAAATTTTCCCTGACCACATTCCCCTACCTCATAGCACAGATCATGGCTTTATCCATCCCTCAAGTTCACACAGTTATAGTCAGGGTTTACAAGGGAAAAGATTTAATACAGTACACATAATTTATAGGATTATAATATTCACCCAAAGTGTAAATCCAAAAGAGCACAGGTTTGTCCACATACTAGAGACCCAAATAATCTAGCTAATGACAACAATATGCAATGTATTAATTATTATAACTGTCGTACTAACCTGTTTTGAAACTGTCTCATTTCTATTTCCTTCTCATTAAAATTAATAAAAAAGATTTTAAAAATCCATCCTAAAAAAAAGAAATCTAGCTGAAGACCCCACTACAATGTCCTATAAGAGTACACTGAAGACTCAAGAGCACATGCCAATGTCTCATGCAAGTCTGTATTAAGAATCTATACCAGCAAGGCCCAAAGGCCAGTGGTGGAAGCTAGAAGGTCTGTGCCAGCAGGATGAAGGATTTTTGCCAACAGGCTAAGGGATCTGCACTAGAGCCAGGAAACAATGATCAAAATAGGGACCAACACAAAGAAAACGACAGCCATCCTCAGCAACAGTGAGGACCTGAGCTTTTTTGACAATGAAAATAATTGAGTTTATATCAGGAAAGCCAGCCTAACAAGCTTCTCCAGGAGAATCAACAGCACAACATCTTCCACTCAAGTTCCTGTATTATACTGTTGGCAATAATCCTCAGGTGGGACCTCCACACTCAGCACCAGACTGATTAGGTTCAGCTGAGTGTTACAAGTTGACCATTAATTAATCCACCACCACCCTCACAATTCTGTAATCCCTTATTTGCCTATCTGTTGTTCTCCTCTAATCCATTAGCCAGACAGTACACTGCCAGTCACTAAATTGTCCCTTCTTTCTGTAGGTGTTTTTATTCCAGGTATATACTGGCCAGGCCGCCCTGTGTGTTCTGCAACAAATGTATTGGAAAACCACCTCTGTAATGACCAGTCATTCTTTTACAAAAACAAGTTTCCTAACAAATGCTGTTACGTGCTAAAAGGGCACACCAGAAGTTGGCCACACTCTCTCAAACTTCAGGCTTCTGGTAAACATCTTCAACTTCAAGGATAATTTCCACTTGTATATCTTGATAGATATACAAGTGGAAATTATCCTTCAAGTTGAAATTTTCCTTAGAGTGCAATGATGTAACACTGGGCAGGGCTTTCCTCATGTGAGGGGCTGACATATCTGGTTTAGATATGCTCAGGCACAATGTTTAACTGTCAGGAATCATATACATACTACCACATTATTTGGAACTCCCTTCACCTAGGCAAGCTACAAATCAAGACTTGTCAAAGTAGGCTTCAATTTCAAAAAGGCCACACTGAATTATCCTCAATCCAGCAGCAGTATGCTGAAAGTAAAGAAAATGACACCTGCAATTATTTAACCATGTGGACCCAGCCCTAATTTTTCCTTAGAGTGCAATGAGGTAACACTAAGCAGGGCTTTCCTCATGTCCTCTCTTTTTAGTTTTCTTTAAAAAGAATTTCCTTGAAGACTAGAATTCTGAATGAAACATCTATTCAATTCATTACCAACCTCTAGAGGTTAGATCACCAGGGTGTAGCAAATGAAGCTTCACAAGGTTTACAAAAATACAAAGCTCCACTGAGAGCTCAAACCAAGCCAAGCTACAGTCAGAAAAATGCAGTGGAATCAGAGCTTTACAGAATCTTCAGTTATTCCATTTCTACATTCCTCATCAGAGAAAAATTCTTTTGAGAAAAGAGGAAAATAAGCTTCATACTAATAAAACAGGAAAAATATTGATTTTAAAAGTGAAATGAAAAATAAAACCATAGGCTTCACAAGTAACAACTTACCTACTTTTTCTACGACAGACTGTGAAAAAGGTCATTGGTGGGGCTAAGGAAGAAAAATAAGTAAATTATGAATCTGAGCCAAAAAAAAAAACATACATTATCTTGGGCATAGTGACACATGCTTGTAACTCTCGAGGTCTGGAAGGCTAAAGATCCCAAGCTCAAGCCCAGCCTGGACAACTTAGCAACCTGGCAAAACCATGTCTCAAAATGAAAAAAGAATTTCTAAAAAAGACTAGGAAATGTAGCTCAGCATGAAGACCCTGGGGCCTTCAATCTCCAGTACCCCTCCTATAAGGAAACAATGTACACAACTTTCCAGTGCACACAGAATGTGTGAGTAGTGTCTTTTCTGTCAATAATACCTAGGAGCATCCTCTTAGAACGTGATTTCTATTGAGTGGAAATAAACAATGCAACCTTTGCAAAACTGGAGGGTAGGGTGGGACGGCAATGTTCATATCAAAGTCAAAACTTACCAGCATCCCAAATGCACAGCCAATGTGCAGCCTACAGTCTCCAAGTCTTCCTGGAAGCCTTGAATGTGTTAAAAGTGACAAATACAAAGAAAGCAGCACCATCAGGAAATGACCATGTTTCTCTTTCATTCTGAATTCTACAGCCCACAGCCCACTGATTCCCAAAAACAGAAGAATTGTCCCTTCAGAGGAAATTTCACTTGGAAACCAATACCAAAAAGAATTACTCCACCCAAAATGTCTAGAGAGCTAAGGTTAACAAACTGCTACAGCTTCATCCTACTCTGGCAGTTGAAGTGACCCTCAATTTCCCATAAGAAGCTAAACTTAGCAAATACATGCTCACATGTGAATATGACTAATCAACACAAATTCATTTACAAAAATTAGTTCCTGGAATAAAATACTAAAAAGTGCCTAGTCTAATCTCTAAAAGACATCAATACTATAATTTATTAACATTTTCCCAACCAAGTTAAAATTAAAGCCAAACAGATGGCAGTAGAAAAGCACACAATTTATACCTTGACTCTTAACTTCCCATATCCATGGTGAAGACAGAGATATACTCAGAAGACACATGAACAGACAAGAGAGCTGTCATCTAGGAACCACCTCCCAAGCTCACTCAGCTACATGATGTATTTCCTGATTTTCACTTTGAACAACCACTCTCTTTCCTTCAGTCCCTTCCATTCTTTCCCTTCATGCCTGTCATGACATTGTCTTACAAAACATCCTGGACATGAGTAAGTTTCACTCTCAAAAAATTCAACTGACACTCCAACAAATGTTCCTTTCAAATATTAGTTTGGTCAAGAAGAAAATGTCATAATACCCATTCTCCTGGTTTCATGTCAAAGTTCCACAGGGTTCTCACCAGCAAATCATCCTCACTGCTAAAAAAAAGAAAGAAAGAAAGCAGCACTGTGATGCTTACAGTGCAGCCCAAGTCACTCCTGGCAAACAACTATCACCAAGAATAAAAATGCCCCCCACACACACTTACACTGCTGGCTACCAACTGGGATTTGTTTTCCCATTGCATGCCTGTGGGTCCTCCTTAAATTCATCCCATTCCAGAACTGCCCTACAGCTCCTCATTCCTTCTCCACTCCTCCACTCCCATCCCCCTGAGCCTACCCACAGCTTCATCACATGAGCTATCAAGCTGTATCCTTGCTTCAGAAAAAAACTTTACAAAAGGCTAATAAGTATACTTGCAGAGTACACTGCCTGTTTAAGACATGTGACCTATCACATACAAGTTATTCCACACAGTTTGTGAAATGAGACCATGTACTATACCTTAGATTTATCTCTATGTGGCTAATACCCAAGGTCACCCTTTCTAAAAATAGTCACCTCTCAGTATCCAAGGGAGATTTGGTTCCAAATTCTCCTTGGACAGCTAAACAGAAAGATGCTCATCTCCTTTGTATAAAATGGTGTGTAGTATCTGCATACAATCTATGTACATTCTCTTTTTTTTTTTTTTCCAGAACCGGGGATTGAACTCAGATCCTTGCACTTGCCAGGGAGGCGCTTATTCCACTGAGCCAACTCCCCGGCCCTTGTACATTCTCTTATATGCTTTATGCACTCTAAATTATAACAATGTTAACAGTTGTTATACTGTATTATTTAAGGGTTAATGACGAGAAAAGCAAGTCTGCACATGCTCAGTACAAATGTAATTTTTTCCCAACTATTTCTGCCCTCCAATTGGTTGAATCACTGATGCCAAAATCAAACCTACAGACACATGATAGCCAAATGTAGCGGCTTTGCCAGGCTTCCTCCAAACTTATCACAAGATGGAAGAAATGGAAAGGCAGACATGAGACTCATCTCACTAAAAATTAAGCAAATTATATGCTAAAGTGAATAAGCAACTTCTGACTCTTCCAACTATGTTTCCAGAAGATAGGAGGCAAACTTCAATGCTATATAAACTAACACTTTGCATGCAAAAGAGCAACACACACTACACATTTTTAAAAAGCCATCACTCACCCATGACTTTAGCAGAAACGGTGTGGAAAAAAATGACTATCCATTTAACCTGACCAAAGTAATACTTGCTTGTAAAGTACTAATCCTTGATGAATTTATGAGCCTAAAGGTTTTAAAATGGATTAAAAACAGTATTCCAGACTTTGTTCTCATCCTACACTTTGCCAGGGTACAACAGCTGAGAGTCCTAAAACTTGGACTTCTAGGCAATTACAGGAAGCTTATATCTAGATCTAAAAACCTACTTTAAGAACTAGAAATAAAGTTAAAGATAATTACAATTATAATTACTAAAATAGAAGTAATCAGTTAAAATTTTGGAAGTCAATTAAAATCTTAAAATCTTGTAATCATTAACAGAATTCTAAATTCAAAGTGAAATCTTTTCTTGAGACAAAGATCTCTTATCTTACCCATCCTTGCATTAATTCTAGATTGTGTTGAATTTAAAGAAATTTACCAAACAGAAAATACTGACATCTTTTCCCCTCTGTCCACCAACAACAGAAGCATCCCTCCAAAGTAATGGAGCAGTGACTATATATTCACAGTTTTGCAACATAAATCTGTAATACATATAAACTGCTAAACAGTTTTTTTTATTCATCTTTCAGTCAGAAGGTCTATAATCAGGTATCTAAAATGACACTGACTTGCATCTTACCATCCCCAACTAAGATTGCTGCAAGGCTCACAAAGCAAACTGACACAGATGTTAATTGTAGATCCTAACAATTATCTTTAGTGTATCCCAGCTGTCCTTCTCTCGGTACCAGGAGCTGCCGTCATGTCCACAAATTAGACATGCTGATACATCTCAATGAGCATGGCACTCCTTATATACCCAATGAAACACTACTATCCTACTGAACATCTCAAATAGAGAACAAAGATCACAAAACAGTATCTCAGGAATCAAAATGACATATCCTAGGTAATATAACCAAGTTGAAATCCATTCATAGTCTTCCCTCTTCCCTCTTCACTCTTCCCTTCCTTCTTTCCTCAAGATAATGAGAAATGCTATAGAGAAAGTATTCTATTCTCACCCTTTACCTCACTACAAGCCAAAAATATTGAAAGCATGTGGGAGACTTGTATCAGCTATTCGTACTATGGACTTGTTTCTCATGCTTAAATATTGACTAACAAAAGGATTTGGACTATGAAGTACGACAAGCATAGCATCCAATAGCTCTTGTGTCTGAAAGACACAGCACCCTATTGCCTTAAAGTAAGTTCAACTGGACAAACCTAGAACTAAACTTCTGATCCCACGTGATTAAAGGAGAACCTCTTACTCAAATATCTTGTTCCTCATTTTTTTTCCTTTCAGTTCTGCCTGTTCCTGAATAGAAATGAATTTAAGCTTTGTGCCAGTATCACCTAGCCAGAAATGTAAAAGCATCTGTCTCCTTAAACTAATAAAAACAATCAGCTTTGTAGATAAGGATGAGCAAATTTATCATTCTACAAAATTATTTTTCACTCTTCTCAAAAAGCAAGCAGAGGGCTGGGGAACAGCTGAGTGGTAGGGCACTTACTTAGCATGCACACACCCAGTGGTGATCCTCAACATTGGGAGGTTAAGGGGACAATGAATAAAAAGATAAGGCAGTAAAGTAAGAACACTGATCACAAAACATTGCTAGCCAAAAGTATACAGCCTATGACCATGAATCTCTTCAAGCACGAATGAGCCAAGAACCAAGAGATTTAGATGCTACACATACACCACTCCCTAATTAGCATCAAAGGGTATTTGAGACATGGAGCTCTAACAAGTGATGGCACACTGAATATTCAACTACCATTAACCAGTTAGGAAATAATTGACTTGCAGAATAAGAATAATGTGAAGATTAAAAAAAAAAAAAAGAATAACATGAAGATTAACAACGATAACACATCAAGAAATTATGACTATTCTTGACTCTAAATTAACACAGTATATCCACTGTCATCATTGTCCATGACCTTCATGACCTGGGACAGTCACTGCTCCTCTGACTCAGGTTTTTTAATTTGTAAAATGAGGGTGTGAGAGCAAATAATTTCCTGATTCTAAGTTAAAGAAGAAACTAAGACAAGGAGGTGGAGAGACATCAGGGAGTTATTAGCAGTGATGTAACAAATACTTCTCAGGGTAAATCTTTAAAACACATAACCCTACACTGCTAATATGCAGAAATGAGAAAAAAGGGGGGGGTATAGATTTTAAAAAGTAAAACAACAGAGAGCAACATTTGTATGAACACTTTTAAGTATTACCTAGATTTTAAATTGCTCCATTCTTTCCCCACCCTTTTCCACCAATTCTTCCAATTCTTAGGATGAGTCTTTTAGGCTTTAGCTTTTCTCACCAGAAAAATCAACTACCTTTTGTTATATATTTTAAAACATGCTAAACTTCACATTAAATATAATGAAATCAACATGGGTCCATATGATAATTGCATATGTTCACGGACAGCTTTTTGATTAACAATGCATTTAAGCCTCATTTTGATCGTGAAGGGCCTAAGAGCACAAGTAAAGTCATTCATTGGAACAGACAAGGGAGAACGAATCAAGATATCAACATTACTAAACAGATTTCCATTAGCTAGGACTTCCTTTCAGTGTGGGTTTTGTGTTTTGTTTTCCTTTGTCATACTTTAAAACCTTTCTCAAGTTTCATTTTCAGGACTTTACCCTATCTTCTACCTCTCAGCTTAAAATGCAAACAAAGCCAAAAAGTTTCATAATCAATCTACTTTCATCACAAGCCCTGTTCATTTTTACTCTCATTCTTGTTCCTCCTTTTCCTAAAAGTACATGTAACGATATTCTGATCTGGATGTCCTAGAGCACCTTCAAGAACCCAGGGTCAGCTCAGCGTGGTGCAGACCTATAATGCAAGCATTGGGAAGGAGTATTGCCTTGGCTATATAAAGAGTTCAAGGCCAGCCTGATCTACACAGCAAGACCCTGTTTCCAAAAAACAGAAAGAACATGTTGGGGGTGAGGGGGAGGAAGAGGAAGAAGAGAAGGAATAAATAGCATCATAACAGTGAACAAAAAAAATATATCCTCAAACATCCATCCTAATAGATGACAGTAGTCATTATTATGTATGTATAAGGTGATATGGAATGAAAAAACACCCGTGAAAAGGATGCTCATTAGGTTTGTTGGTGGGGTGGCTGAGGGACGTTACAATGATTGGGCAAGCCTCAATGAATGAGACTTGATCTAAGACTGAAAAGTGGTGAGGAAGTTATGCAAAGGATTCATGGCCAGGTGTAGTGGCACATGCCTATAACTCCAAATACTAAGGTGGCAGGAAGGCCAGTCTGGGCAACTCAGTGAGACCCCACCTCACAATTTTAAAAAACCTGGGAATAAAACTCAGCGCTGCCTGGATTTTATCCTCAGTACAAAACAAAAAACATTGTAGCCAGAGTGTCTGGCATGTTCAAAGAACAGTGCATGGTCCAGGGAGATAACTCAGTAGAATAAGTGCTTGCCTGGCAAGCACAGGGTCCTGAGTTCGATCCCCAGGACCACACACACACACACACACACCA
>NDGN011479739.1:10865-23980 GCA_002564285.1 Tympanoctomys barrerae
AAAAAAAAAAAAAAAAAAGCGCAAAAGGAAGTCAATGTGGTAGGGATGAATAAGGGAAACTAAGAGAGGCAGGCATATTCCATAGGGCCTCGAAACATTGGTAAAGAGACAATTTTTACTCATAGAGCCATTTCAGCTTCAAGAGTAATACATGCAATTTTAAATTAGATCTCAGCCTCAAAGGCTGAAGATAACAGACTATAGGGGCAAGGATAGAGGTGGACAGACCAAGGAGGCTGACAGAACCAAGAGCTGCCTAGAGCAGAACAACAACAGGACAGATTTTTGAGAAGTGTATTTTGGATGTATTTTAAGGAGAACCAAACTATTTTAGCACACTGGCCGTAGGTTAGGAAGACAGTGAGTTGCTAAGGATGGCAAGGAAACTCAAGCACTGTGAGGTAAAGCCCCAAATGACACTTTGTTACAGATGTTTCAATAATTATGATTTGTGGTCTTGTCACATTTTAAACTCTTTTTGGTCTACTATTCCACTTCTCCCATCTAATCACAAAAGCCTAAACTGACAACTGTTGCTGACAGATGAATTTTTTCTTCAAAAAACTATGGACGTGACAGCAATGATCAAAGATACCCTGTTCCAGAAAGCAAGCCCAGACTTGTCAATGTGTGATGGCTACTCAAGACAACACTGGCCATTTACTGTACGTATGTCTTTAAAAACTAGTCATTTCTCTTCTCTATGCCTAGTTTATTTGCCATAAAAAGTAGGGTAGATGTTATTACTGGTAGGATTGAGAGTTCTAAATAACAGAAGAAACCAAAGTATTAAAGAAGCAGCCAACAGAGCAATTATTACTGTCACTATTGTTAAGTGGTCTTCTGATTCCTCAATCTCTGAATGAGTTTATGAGAAATAAAACCTGGGGAGCAAACAAGTCAAACACAAATTTTAAAAACATAAATAACCTAAGAATACATTATACAAAGCACAAGGACATAACAAGTTCCTCAGTAACTTTCACAGAAGCCTACCCAGACTACCTTAATCACTGAAATTCTACAGGACTCGCTTTACAACTCGGTGTGTAGGAGACAGGACAGATTAAGGAAAACATGGAGACACATGCCCTGTCTCAGTGATTTAAAGAAATGTAACTATTACTGAAGTTACATGAACTCTCAATATTTTTAGTACTAGTGCTAGTATTTGCCTGGAATATTTTTCAAGATATAAGAAAGACAATCTTGGGCACATCAGCTTTTGATTATACTGGAATCAAGAATTTTTGAAATGTAATTTTAAGATGTTTCTTAATAATCTAACAACCAAATTACATCACTCAGTATCTCAAGATACTGATTCCAAGACACCTACAGGTACCACATTCTAGGGACGCTAGAGACCTGCACTTAAAATGGCCTAGTATCTGCATATAATCTATAAACATCTTGGCATACACTTGATGTCATCTCTACATTACTTGTAGTACCACATGCAAAGTGATATGTAAATAGCTGTTCAGGGGATAATCACATGCTCAGTGCAGATGTAAATATTTTTCTTGGAATATTTTTATTATTATAGTTAGATAAATTTACTTAGAATGATGTATTTTCTGCCGGATGGTGGATAACAGGGAGCTTGACTCAGAAGGATGTATTTTCCTCCTCCTTTCTCCACTTGCAGGCTGTCATAGGTTGAACACCTTTCCCTCCACCTTGTCCTTTCACTCTGAAATCATAAGCCAAAATAAAACTCTCCTCCTTTCAGTTGCAGGTATCAGGTATTGAGTCGAATGACAAGAGACTAAAATAGATATACATATATAGGTTTGTATATACACACACACAATTTAAGTCCACTTTCTTCTCCCAGCTTCTGATATGAGATGAATTTCCTCCAGAATATCTTTCACAGGAGATATTTCCAAGCAGTATTTTTAACATTTTTGATCTGCAGTTGGATGAATTCATGCATGTGGAACCCAAGGACATAAAGGGCCAATGGTAGAAATTCAGATAAACACAGGAATATACAAAAATATATATATATACACATATATATGTACATATACACATATATATGTACATATACACATGAATATATATATATATATATATCTTAAATCTATTCTCTTCCCCAGCCTCTGATATCACAGGAATTTCTACCAAAATATCACTGAACAGCAGGAAACTCTTCCACCCAGTGATTCTCAAGCCCAACTAACTGCATCTTAGAATTTCTTGGAGAGCTTTAAATAAACACATTAATACTATTGTCCTGCCCCAGATTTCTGATATATAGGAAGCAAAAGTAGTGAACTGCTGGTCAGATGAATCAAAGTAGTATTTGTTGAATTTGGGAGATACATAATTCGTTTAAATTATAACTCAGAACTTCTGAATTTAAAATACCCTCATCCTAAGAATGGGATTCTGGGATGAGATCACACTACAGCCTTAAGAAAGTGTCTTAGTGTACTCTATACCAGTGGTGGTAAACTTAGGGCATGCACACTGAAGTGAGCTGTTTTTATCACCGAAAGCTCTAAAATGTTTGCCATCACTGCTCTATACACTCTCAAAGAATAAACCGAACTAAATTTCCAAATAGGAGTTTTCAGTCTTCTCAACGTTCTCACACACACACACACACACACACACACACACAAACAAAACACAAACTTGATGACTGCCAGTGGATTTCTTTTAAATGAAAAAAGACACCGTTCAATTCCACTGTTCATGGGCAAAATCCTAAGCCCTAGCGTCAAATACCTGGTTACAATTACTTTTCCCATTTCTTTACTAATTCATAGTAATAACACGCAGCTTTGTTCTTACAAATGGGAATCTTTTTTTAAAAAACTTATTTAAAATACAAAGCCTCTACCAAATATTAGTTCACAACATAAAGAAAAAAATGCTCACAATTTTTTACCTGCTACCATTGCAGAAAACTGAGCACCAGTTTTCTATAAACTCATTCCTCCCTTTAAAATATAACATTAAATCTTTATAAAATATCAGGTATTTCTTTCAGGTGCTTGGCTGTAACAGCTCTGACGGAAATATCCTTCTAGATGCTTAGTGATACATAATGTAAAAATATAGCTGTAGTTCAGACATCTAAACAGTAGTCTAAGATAAGGAACGCCTAAATAACACTAGAAAAACCATACAGAACCGCAATTTACTAAGTATCTATTATAAACTACAAATTGTGTTAGTCTCTGTCTATGGTACTCATTTAATAAATCTGCTGTTCTAAAAAGATGAAGGTCCCAATTAGAAAATGCTAATGAAAGTCAAACAGTAAGAAAATTATTTCTTTTAGTAGTCTAAAAAAGTTTTCCATACTACAGGGAATGCTCCACGCTTAAGTTAACAAGATTATATCAATTCATTCGTGCAAATAATCTTTTCAGATTAATTCAACTAGATTATAAAAGGATTTGAGGTTCAAAAAGAAAAGTCAAGATATAAAAATACATTTCCAACCTCAAATAAAGTTGAAAATTACATGAACTGTATTTTAAGCGTGATTCATAAACTACCCTTCTGAGAGTATTAGGCCACAGGGCTTATTGGTAAAACCATACTAATAAAAGAGACTGCAAATCCAGTAAGATAAAACATTAGGTGCCGTCTAATGAACCCTTGGCTTTTCTTAAACACAAACTTTAAACCAAACCAAGTTATCCAGATGAATCATAAATTCATAGAATTGTAATTCAGGTCCATGGAAAAACGACTGGACCCAAAGCTATCTAAAAACACAATTAAAGAGCGTTATCTGGAGAAGATAATGGTTCCAACCCTGCTACCATCCCCTAAAATAAACACAGATACACACACGTGTGCATGTGCGTCTGTGCATGTGTCTATATATGCACGCACACACATACACGCACATACACCAGTGATATCCTAGGGGCTTGCTTCGTTCTTAAAGGCAGCCCGGTGGAGGGCAGCGTGGCGGGGTCCCCTGTGAGTGTCAGGGAGCTAACCCGAGCCAGCTCCTTCCTCGCTCCAAAGAGAAGACGCGATCGCAAAGCCGGCGCTCCGGCCAGCTGCTCGGGCTCCCTGGACTGGCGAAAGGCCTGTGCGCTCCCTCGGCCCAGAGTCGGGACCCCGGCTCCCAGGCTACGCGGCCCCGCCTGGCCCCGACCCCCCACGCCCCCACCGCCACACGCCGGGCCGCCGCCGCTTACCGTCGATGTTCTCCCGGTCGCTGATGTGCTGCAGGTTGCAGCCCGTGTCCTCGCGGCTCAGGTCCGCGTCAGGCCGGTAGGACTCCAGGCGCGAGTGCGCGTTCCTGCGGAGCTTGGGGCTGGCCGACACGCAGCACGAGGTCGTGGTCCCCATCTTCGGCGGCCTGAGGCGCGGGCGGGCGCTGAGGGAGGCCCGGCCGCCGGGTCAGGAGCGGCGGCGGCGGCGCGGCCTCGCCATGGGCGGCAGCCCCGGCTCCCCTCGGCCTCCGGCGCCCGCCCGGGCCCGCCCTATCCCGCCGGGAGCGACTTCGGCCGCCGCGCGGAGCTCACCCCGCCGCGGCCATGGCGGGCGGCACGCCCAGGTCGCCTCTACGGGTTCCCGGTCGGCGTGCGGCTCCGGGGACGGCTTCGGCAAACGCTTCCGACACAGGGCCCGGGATGCGCGGGACGCGCGGAACAGCAGAGAGAAGGGCCGGGCACGGCTCTGGGCCTGAGGCGCGAGGCAGGTGAGGTGCGGGGGAAGACGAGCAGAGAGGAGGATACGCGCCCCCGCGGCGGCGGCGCCCCGCCCCTGGCCCCGCCCCAACCGCGCGCCCCTCGGCCCCGGAAGCTCCGCCCGCCCCGCTGCCCCGGAAGCAGATGCGGCGGGGGCCGCAGGTCTTTCCTCGGAATGTTGATGGCGCTCCAGAATGAGACAAGTACTTGGTACCCCTGCGCCGCCGCCGCGGAAACCAGGTCCGGGTGGGGGAACACGAACCCGACACGGCGCACTGAGGCGGGGTGACACAGTGTTGCTGTCGTTTGCGTGTGTAGTTAAAGGAGTTGGGCCCTGATTGGGAAGGACTTTCACGCGTCGAGGTTTGCTGTGGCCCCGACCGTGACCTGGTCCTAAGCCTGGGGTAAGCGTTGGAGGCCCCAGGGATTTCAGTGGTGAATTAGGTACTGAGAATTTTCAGTTCTGGGGGGAAGGTGAAGGAGACCCCTGTCTTTGGTGTCCTGTGTCCACACCAAGACTGCCGTAGGGGGCCGGACGACTGTCTTCTCATCCCCTTCCAGCTTGCGGCTCCCTGTGCTGGGAGGAGTGTAAAGTGAATGGAACAACTCCTCATCCCTTTCCCAAGTAATGGTGAAATCATGTGAGGAGAGGTTTGTGTGCAAAATCTAAGCGGCCTAGGCTCAAATTTTCCATCTAGCTTCAGCTTCCCAGCTTAAGTAGTGGGTTGACAGGCGTGCACAACTACACCTGGTTTCTCTCATATGACCTCAAATTAAATGTTATAGTTTAATACGTTATAAATAATTATAAATAAACGTTGTAACATAAATGTTATAATTTGGGGATCATATGGGGAATTGACCTAGGGGTACACTACCAAGGAGCTACATCCCCATCTCTTATGAGGCAAAAACTCATTAAATTGCCCATGAGGCTTTCAATTTTTTATTTTCCTGTCTCAGCCTCCAGAGGAGCTGGAATTACAAGTGTGTGCCACTACTCCTAGCTTGAATTTTGTAAATGCCTTGTGGGTATACTACACACATGGGTTAATAATTGGGTGCTTACTCTTACACAGTACCCCAATTATAAAGCAGAAGTTAGAAGAGACAATATGGAAATCCCTTTCTCTATTTTCAGCCACTTAACCCCATGTTGTAGCCCAGAAAATCTGAACATACACCTTCTCTGGCTTGCAAGTATGCCCCAAATCACAGTTTGCTAGAGAGCATAAAAGTTAGTACAGCCCTAATTACTGTCTTGTTGCTAAGTACCCACCCTCCCCAGGATTGCAGTTCTTTAGATCCTCCCTTTTACATTTTCTTCATTAGGTCAGTGACATCAGTTCAATTCAAACTTGAAGCTTTTTAAAATATGAACTAATAAATGTGTAAACAATATCCAGGGGCCGAGGAGATAGCTCAGAATAAGCACTTGCCTGGTAAGCTTGAGGGCCTGAGTTCAATCCCTGGTTACAACAACAACAACAACAAAAAATCCATAATGGAGAGATAGCATAGGTTTAGGAAAAAAAAAAAAAAAAAAAAAAAACACTAGATACAGAGGATTAAATATTTAGGAAGCCTCTAGCAAGATGGCCTATACATTGTTAATGCTAGATAACTATCAATTCCCCTCTGTTTTAGTATCTGGATGCTGCCAGACATGGTGGCACACCCTATAATCCCAGCACTCTAGAACCTGAGGCAGGAGAATTGCTTCAAGTTCAAGGCCAGCCTGGGGTACATAGTGAGTTCAGGGTCAGCCTGACAAACACGGCAAGACCCTGTTTTAAAACATCGAAGTGAAAGAGACAGGTATCTGGCTGTCTGAAAAAAACAAAAAAACTAGTTATTGGGCTCAGTGCACGGCTTTAAAAAATAAAAAAAATTTATATATATATATATATATATATATACACATATACACACACACATGCAGAGAGAAAAAAGCATGTAGAGCACAGCACAGCTCTGGATTCTGAGGCAGGTCATTGGGCAGTGTTATCAAACAGTGGCACATGGAGGTGGAAAAAACATGTCTGGCAGTCATCCTGGCTAGTGGATAGTACAGCCACTGGTCTGCAGTGATTGTTCTATCCCCCACCCTCTAGTAACTCCATGTGCTTTTTGACATTTCAGCCATAATCTGAGGAACACACCTCTTTTGACTTTCAAATGACTTTGGTCACAGGCCTGAAAGAGGAAAGACAAGCACTAGGGTCCCCATAGTAATTTATCTGGGTGCCTACCCTCCCACTTGAACCCATGCATACAAGCACACATTTCAGACTCTAGGCAGAAATGCTCTTTGACACTGTCACTTCAAGAAAAATTGCAGTGCACTAACCACCTCTTAGCAGAGGTAATATGATCCAAAATGAAAAGTGTTCTTTGTTGAACTGTCTGCTAGATGCCACACAGGACTTTTTGGGGTTGAGATTTTTGTTACTGTTTGCTTTCACATTTTTGTACATCTAAGCCTATTCTATTACCCATGGACACTAATGCTGTTAGGTAAATCTGCCCGAAGTCAAAATACTAATAAATAACTAAGAATTTGAATCTGGTTTTGATTACAAAGTCCAAAAGAACCTATTCAGCTGCATCTACTTCTGTCTTCTATCCACACCTGAAAACAGATGGGAAAGATCTACATTTATGAGTAAAAGGCACTAGTGTTGCTTCTTTTACTGTTCTGAAGGAAGCTAGGAGCTTGCTGCTTATGAGCAGATCTGGATTCTGAGTGGAAAGATAAAGGAACAAGAGGAGTCTTGTTATTTCTGTGAGGTTCAGCCCTGTACAAAGTAAAAAAACAACCAACATCACTTCTCAGCTTTTTGGCTAAGAACAAGTGTAGAAGACAGGCAACAAGGTTGAGACGCAACATTAGGTAGAAATAACAGGCACGTCTAATTACAGCATCTACAACACACACTTGTGAAGCAGTGCAGGTGCAGTCCCTCAACAGGATGGATCTAGTGCAGAATGGGGAAGGGTCAGCATTGCCACAAGTCCCTGTCCTCAAAATAGGGAAAAAAGTTATCTTTATTTGCAACCACCTGCCTTTTTCTTTTTGGGGGGGGGCTTATCCCACCCTGGGGGCGGCCTGGTGCAGCATGTGGTACTGGGGATTGAACTGAGGTCCCTGTGTGCTTGCCTAGCTTTGGCCCCCTGAGCTATCTCGCCATTCCCCCATCCCAACCTGCTTTTTGAGCAGAAAAAAAATCTTGGGTAATTATATTCTTTTTCATAATCAATTCCAAACTTTGGTCATTGTAAAGAAGTAAATATATAGAAGTTGGGGGACTAGCAAAGTCACTTTGTGGGGAGTACTACAGTACTGATTTTTAACAAAATTTTCTGAGGAATTACACTTTTAAATTATAGACAATCAACATTAGTATTAGCTTATAAGATGTACTTATAAAAATAAGTCAGGAATAATAGACTACCTTAATTGAATCAAGTAGAGAATAATTACGACCTTACATCTAACACATGCATCAATATACACTATGAATCAATCATTTGCACTACTCCTGAGTCCCCCACACCCCTCAGAACACAGGAAACACTGATCCCACAACCCAGGGCCTTTGATCAAAGAAAGAAGGAAAATGCATGGGGAGGGGGCGCTTCTTAGGGTACAGCTTTCCTTTGCTTATCACCTTGATATCCAGTTTCATGTATCAATTATCAAATGTTTCTAAAGCAGGAAAATATCGAGAGCTTCCATGTTGTACAACTGATGCACTTCTCTTACCCTCTTACTTTCCCATGAACTCTTTGCTGTGTCACTGTATAAGGCCTCCTCTTGGTACTTTATGGGAAGCAGGACAGAATGCAACCAGCTATGGAGGAGGTGTTTACCTTTTTTAAAATAAATATTTTATTTGGTACAAGGTCTCACTGTACAGCTTGGACTCATAGTGATCCTCCTGTTTCAGCCTCCCCAGTACTAGGATTACAAACATTTGCCACTGCAGTATGCCCAGGGTTCCAGGGCTGGCACAGCATGTGGTACTGGGGATTGAGCCCTGGTCCTGTGCCTGCCAGGCAGGCGCTTAGACCACCGAGCTATCTCTCCAGCTCAGAGGAGATACTTACTTTAATAGCCACTTGACCTTGACCAGTGTAGACAATTCATTTATTGATAAAACATGCCTTGAAAGTATACTCAGCCAAATACCTTGGGGACACAAACATGGGTTATGTGTATTTCTCACCCTTGAAAAACTCAGGCCAGTAAGGTAAACAATTACAAGAATGAGGTAGAACATGTCCAGCAGTACTTGCAAACAATTAGTGGTGCAATCTAAAAAGAAATGCTACCCTGCTACCTATACATAACTACATTTATCCCCTATAGATACAACAAAATTCTGCTCTGTGCAACTTATTCTTTTGACGTAATAAAATCTCCAGAGATGCTCTGTCAGAATAAAAATTCCCACAAGAAAATACAGAAAGAAAACAGCACCAAGTCTTTTGGATCAAGAATGTTGTATTGAAAAGGATTCTGAGGTCATGTTCTAGCTCAGAAGGAAAGAATGCTGCCCTGTGGGAAACTGCCAAGATGGCACTTATTCTACAATTTGTATCCATGACCAAAACCTTTGTTTAGAGAATGCATAATGAAGCAGAAAAATCCATAGTTTTTGAATAGTCAAAAAAAAAGTCCCCTTGGAAACTGGGTTGTCTACTTCAACACTGAGCATTCATCATCTTTCCCCAGACTAAATAGTTCTAAGAAGCCCATTTCTCTCTTCCCAACCTCTTCTTTCTCCACTATTCCATGCTCACCAAAAATAAAAATGATAAATGTATGTACTCCTGAGGTCCACAGTGTACTTTCAGTCAAGTCTGGCATCTGGCAAGAAGGATCAAATTTAGACCCAAAGTGAAAGAGGCTTCCATTTACCCATCCTCTATGTTCTATCCCATCTCCCTCAACTCTGAAGCTCTCCATTTTGTGAAGAATAGCATTTGGCCCAGCTCAAAGAAGACAGCTGGCAACCTAAGGCTGACCAATGAAATGTGAGTGAAAGCCTCCTGAAAAGCCCTCTAAAAAGGCTTTATCTTTTCTACTTTTTGATATGTGAAGGACCAGATGGCTGGAATTCTATTATTTACCCAATGACTTTGAAAGTGGAACCCATAGATTAAGATACTGCATACTGAAAAATAAACTATATTGCATGAACCATTGCTGTGTTGAATTTCCAAGTTCTATGCAGCCAGACCTTATCTTGATTTGGGCAGGATTTCATATTTTTTTACTTAGCTTTATATATGCATATTGATAACTTTCATTGATTGGCCTCCAGATAATGGGGATATTGACCAATAGCTGTAGGGCAGTCATACTTGGCTCCCCATAATATTATAGGCAGCCAAGTTAGACAGAAATACACAGTCAGGGATGTGAGTCTCAAGGCAAGTCAGCAGAAAAAATAGACATCAGAATCACTGCTGGAGGCACATCTGAAGAAGACTAGGCCCCAAGGTAAAGATGTAATAACCAGACCTACATGCCTGCCCTAAAGAATAAGCAGTAATTTAGGATTATATCATAATTGATATCACCTGGTTCAGTAAGTTCAGGTAGACATCAGTTACCCAGGTGGGTGACGAGACCATCTGAACCCAACCCTTTTCAAAAATGCTTTTGTTCTTTCCATGTACCCTTTCTTCTCTATTGGATCAATATTAGCTAAGCAACTATACTTGTAATCCTATACATTGATTATAGTTTGACCCATGTTGTATCTGCCTCATGATTTTGTTCTATAAAACATTCATAGAGAAGTGGCTTCTGTGGCAACTCACTTCTGGATCCCTTCCTGTCTCTCAGGTACTATCTTTCAATAAATCTTTCCCACTCTTAACCTCCATTATTACTTAAAATTCATTCTTCAATTTTAGAGTACACAAATTTGGCATATCTGATACCTAGCAGGTTCAGAGTTACATTTTCTCCTATATCAGTTGAAAAAAGGAAGGAGACAGTAGGTACATACTATAGAGTTATGGAAGAACTTGGATGCAGAAGAAAGTTAATTTATCCAAAAGGCATATTAGTACCCATGCCAAAAAAAAAAAAAAAAAAAAATCTTACCACCTACACGGTAAGCTTCTAAAACAAATACTTAACTGATTGCTTTTGATACCCATCACAATGCCTGGTATCTAGGAGGAACCAGGGACTGTTACCTGAATAACAGACATAAGACACCTGAACACGCTTTTTTAAACTCCTAGTCTATAGTTTTCTGATATTTTTCTTTCTTTGCTTCATTTTTTTTTCTCAGCAATTAAAGGGGAAGAAAGGAACTGGAAACAGAGAGGTGGGCTTGTGAATGCTGACAGTAGAAAGCTACAGTCTTAATTGTAGTTTTCTCATTGTTTGCATTGTTTACTTTTGAGATTTGGAGGTACCAGTTAGCAATAAATAGTATTTATTACCTTTTATGCTTTCTTTAATGAATCAGAAAAATAACCTAGCTGAAATGGATTTGTACTTATCAGAGCTTAGTCCTGACTTTTATTAGGAAGAAAGACATTAATAATATGATTCCTCAAGTTGTCTGCTTCAAAGAAGGAAACCAAGGCTGTACTTTTTAACTTGGAAATACCAAGTCCTGCAGAAGAGACATGTACATACTGTTCATGTTTCAGTTTTCTAAAATCAGTGAGTCTCAATGCAAGATCAGTTTGCCCAGATCTAGACATATTTTTTATATCATCACTAAAGAGGAAAGACTATTGCCATCTAGGAGTAGAGGCTAGAGACGCAGCTAACTACCCTCAAGGCACAGGGCAGCCCTCAACAAGGGACTGTGCAGCCCCAAATGGCAGTAGTGCCACAACTGAGAACCCTGGCCCTAAGCTGTATAGTTACATAAATCACATATGTCATCTATACTTTATTGCAGGCATACTTAGAAAAAGTAATACTTTTTTCCAAAGAAAAAACAAAGATTGTGAATTTCAAAATGTTTCTTAAAATTAACTTCATACAGATAAGTGCTTTTTTTTATGATTAGAGGAGCTCGTAGGTTTTGGTTTTGTTTTGGGAGGGGCATTTGAGGTTTTTTGAGAAAGAATCTTGCTATGTGGTTCAGGCTGACCTTAAACTCACTATGTAACCTAGTCTGGCCTTGAATTCTCTGGGATCTTCCTGCCTCATCCTCCTAAGTGCTGGCATTATGGGCATGTACCATGCATGTACCACCACGCCCATCTCAGATGAACTTTTTAAGCAATCATTCTGGCTCCAGTTTTTTTTTTTTTCACATCACTCTAGAAATACATGTTAGCATGGAAATCTGCATAGTTGGAGATATGCAAGACTATAACATATCTCCCTCGCCAAGCTAAAAGAGAATAAATCTTTTATGATCTTGAAAGGCAAGGAACCTTTCAGATCACTGTTGTGATGACATACAACCATAGAAAACACCATGGACTTAACCATAGGGCAGAGGCAGCAATACTTCATATTAGCTTTTTAAAAAAATCTTTTCATATTAGCGTTCAGTCAGTATTTTAATGTTTTCCCCTTTTAATGGGATAGGAGAGATTTATACTTCTAAAATAATGAGATCATAACTATGTAAAAAAAACTTTAAATCCTACATTTTTTTCTATACTACCATAAATGTTTTCTTATACTAGTTAAGGATTTTTAAAAACTATAATGACTACAAATTAAATCTTTTAGTCATAACTAATTTAACCATTGTCAAATTAATGGATTTTCATTTCTTTTTCAGTTTAAGAAAAAACATTAATAGGCACTTATATGTGCTGATCTTTACATTTACTTATTTTCATAAAAGGAATCATAAGAATTGAAATTTCTAAGTTATTTTGATCAGAAAGAAATAATTTTAAATCTCTTGATAAATGGTAACATTTTAGAATGTTTATACCATCTACAACATATGTTTGTTCTTTACTGATTCTCCACCTTGGAAAACTTTTGGCCATACTATGAAATGTAACTGGATGAATTTCCATTGTTCCTGACAACATTCTGACTTCACTGTATCACAATCTCCATCAACATGTCTGTCTTTTTTACCTGTATTTCTCCAAGTAAGTTCTGAAGGTAAATGGCAAAAGCTATATTCTATAGCAGAACTTGCCCCAATACTAAGATGGTGACACCTAAAAGGCATAAAGATCCTTTTACACATCAATCTCCAGAAGTAGTAATTGTCACAATCTCAGCTTCCCAGTAGTGGACTGTGTAAACTCTTTCATACTTAACATGGGAAAGCAGCATACAAGTGGGGGCCTATATTAATTTAAACCTAACCCTGAGAAATATGTATCATGTTATCATCGTCCCCAGTCCCAAATTGCTGTTAATACTTCTGTTATGGTTTGTGTCTAGTTGTCCCCCCAAAGCCTCATGCAGTCATGGGGTGGGGA
>NDGN011479744.1:0-13481 GCA_002564285.1 Tympanoctomys barrerae
ATGCCAGCCAGCCCCGCCCCCTGGTGGGCTGAGCTGGCCACACACACACACAAATAAATAAAAGTTTTTAAAAACATATATATGAGTGTATATGTGAGGTGCAAAAGTATGTCACAACAGTGCATATAAACTATATCTTACAGATTTCAAACATTCAGAAAACACTTAAAAGACAAAGCATTACCACTTAAGTTTCAAAATAGATTCAACTATATATATATATATATATATATATATATTATTATTATTTATTTATTTGTTCATTTATTTTTAGGAACTGGGGATTGAACTCAGGTCCTTGAACGTGCCAGGGAAGCGCTTATTCTACTTAGCCATCTCACGGGCTCAGAGTCTATTAGCTCTTGCTAATAGATTCAATTCTAGGTATGCTGAAATGCTCAAGAAAGACTGTGTAGCACTAACAAACAGGCTCTGGAAAATGGCAAAATTTTACAATGGGATCTTACTTTATCACTCATCAAACAACTTTTTAATCCTAATTATACATAACTGCTCCTTTCATGTACTACTGCTTGTAAATTCCAAAGAGTGGGAATATTGGGTGCTAATCAGAATACTACAACTGTGTTCTGCAGCAAATAAATGTATATTTCATTCAAATACTAAAAAATTTAAAGTTTTTAAAAATTTTTATTTATTTATTTTTTGGGGGAGTACTGGGAATTGAACCCAGGACCCTGCGCTAGCCAGGCAAGTGTTTATTCTACTGAGCTATCTCCCTGGCCCTCACAGGTTTTTTTAAAAGCTAATACATTAAGATAAATGTATGCTTAGAATTTGAATGCTCACATGAAACAAATGGGAAATACAGCATATACTTTAAAACAAGAGCTGTATATGTATTTCTATAAAATCATTATACACACACACACACACACACACACACACACACACACACGGTTTTCTGCTAAGTAAATGAATACACACTTTGACAGTTCACCACACTACTGAATCTCTGGAGCTAATCATTACCACTTTGATCAAAGTAGACCCCAGATGTAACCTGTATTAATCTCAGGATGCCTCAATAAATTTAGTATTAAAATATTTATGCAATTTTTTCTGATGCATACATTTTTGGTGCTCTCTCTTTATATGTGTATGCACCCAGACACACATATATATGGCTATAATTATTTCATTTTTATCTTAAATATGAGATCAGGAAGGAGTATAGGCTACTGTAATGAAGAACCATTTCTTGTATTCCTCAAAATCTGTTTTCTCCCCTCTTTAATATTTAAGAAACACACACACAGGTTGCTGACAACCTTAGAGAGCGGCTTGTGTTGTAGTTTTCACTTTCTCGGCTGTGAACAAGTGCATATGTGAGGGCTGGTCGTGCATGCACAAGCATGTACTTTGCCTGCATTAAATAAAATCACAACACAACACCAAGTACATCCACTCATTCATGTGTGCCTGCAGTCCACCTCAAGGAGACTGAAAATATAAATACAAGCTGCTATGTTGGTGTGATCACATGAATACGGCAGCTTGTATTTTTTTTTTCCTCCTTAACATTTTAACACTGGGCAGATTGTCTGCATTAACACACATTGAAATCAATTCTGCTCTGAAATAGCTCGTAAAAGCCTGCTTTCCCTGAGGAATTTGTTTTTTATTTAAATAAAACTGGGCTTGGACGAAATTCTGCAAAGGACACCAAAATTTAGGACACCTTAACTCTGTAAGGTGTGACAATCAATGGACCAAAAGTTGGGAGCAAGCTGTCAAAACAGGGCTTGAGAGGAATACTGTCTTTAAATTTAAAAAAAAAATCAATGAGCTTCATGAAATCATTTTTGTATACTGCTCATATAAAAAAAAAATTCAACACTAGCCTAAGTTACCAGCTATATACTACAGTGTAAGAAGTACATTTCTCAAGAATTTTAGAGAAGACTTAGCACTATGAAAATTTCCATTTTAAGAGGAAATAAAATGTGATGTTAATATCAGGTACTTTACAGAAATAAAACAACAATGAGTGATTTCTATAGTGCTGTCCAAAAGAACTTTCCATAATGACAGAATTACACATATACCATCTAATGCAGTAGTTATTAGCACTTGAATGTGGTTAATGTGAATGAAGACTGAATTTTTAAATTTAATCTTAATTTAAATTTAAGTAGCCACACTGTCTGGTGTCTAACAAAGAGGACAGCACATATCTATAGTTTTAAAAGAGATTGTAGCAATTGTTTACTTTATTTTTTAATTTATTTTTTTGTTTTTTTTGTTTTTAGGGAAGGGTCACAGGGTGTTCTGGGTCTCATTACTAGATTGGATTCACAGTGATCCGCCTGTTTACAGCCTCTCAAGAGCTGGGATTACAGGCACATGCCACCACGCCGTCTCAACTGCCAATTGCCTTCTCAGTGTGCCCTAGGGGTTGGGCTGGCATGGCAGGCCCAGGGATCGAACCCTGAGCCCCTGCTTCTGCTTGCAGGTGCTTCAATCCGCTGAGCTATTTGGCTGGCCTGCAGTTGTTAATGAATACTCAAAATACGTTATGGCAAGATTTAAAAACAGTAAGGACACAAAGTTTGCCTAAATAAAGTATGTCTGACTCCTGGCCAACCAGTACATTAGAAAAAAAGCATTAAAATACAAAAGCTGCACCTATTTAAAAGAAAAAAATCTAACATCATGTACATTACGGTCAGAAAAAATAAGTGGTAAGTGAGCTACCTAAATTACAATAACTAGAAATTAAAAAATACTCAAAACTAAAGATGATAATGAACATATACAATAGATAATGAAATTTATTTAAAATATGTTTTAAATATGGTCAAAGGCCCAAATATAAAATAAAGCATTTTAATCATTTAATTTAAGAAACAGAACACATCTGAAGATGAGACTCTTTGGCAATTGCTTAATATGTTAATCCACAAATGATGTCATAGATGCTGTATATATGTTTTTAAAATAGACCTTGATAGACCAAATAACATACTTCTTTGACATTTAATATGGAAATGATATTCCACCGGGAACTCATTATTTCCCTTCATTTTGAATAACACTGAAATTCAGTATTAATCTAGAGCTTTTTAAACTTGGCAAAATTTGTTCACAATAGATATTTCAATTTCTAAATTAGAAATACAATAATCTGGAAGTTCTTTGTTTTACCTCTTGATTGCTAGGTATTTTTTAGTAATAAAAATGGGAATAGAAACAATTCAATTAAGGTACGGAGCAAGTACATGAATGTAAATCCCTTTGAGCCAAAAAGGGGTTAGTGGCATAAAATAATATAAAGTTATTTAAGAGGAAGATTGTATTTAATATACTGACAAATTCAGTTCAAAGAAATTCAATAATGACTAAAACACATCTTGTAACACCAAATTATCTTGTTTAAACCCCTAGTATAAGTTTGATCATAAGACTATTTTTAAACTATGCTTATATTTCTGAAGGCTGAAAAGATGTTACAGAATATAACTGAAAAATGAGTAACACCGGTTGTCAGTGATATGATTCACAACTAGTGATGCTTTATTAACAACTTGACAAAATCCAACGAGACTGAAAGAAGACGGGGCCTATGTACCACAGAAGCTCACCATGAGTTAGGAAGATAAGACCTGGACTATCATTGAGTTTTTAATATAGATACTATTGCAACTATGACAATAGTTATCTTTACAGTTTTAAAGATATAAGTCATATTTATCTTGGTATCACCAGGGTCTGGTGCCCTCAATTTAGTACTAATACAAATGTACTGAAAGTATTAGCAGCTGTACCTCAATAAATACAGGCCAAGCCAAATTAAATGATGTCATTAAAAAGTCTTAAGAAAATACTATATAATAAGCACAAATTATTTATAATTATAAAGACCTAAAAATGTACCATAGACACAGTGGTTGATAAACTCAGACTTTAAAAACCAAGATTTTGAGGAATCCAACAAGAAACTGGAAGAAAGTAGGGATCCAACAGAAGAGAACACGGAAAATTTCAAAGCTTAGAAAATGCTAACCACAAAATGTATAAATGAAGTATTGCCAAAACTAGTTGTGTGTTACAAAATCTGGGTACAATCACGCTTCTGAAGGCCACAGGGAACTGCAGACTTTAGATTATGCAAGTAACAAGAATAAAATTTGCATTGAGAAAAGTGACTAGGCAGTAACACATAGAATGGAGTGGCTGTAGACAGACACTAGATCCTAAAACAATAATTAAGAGGCTATAAGTAGCAGGCAAAAAGTATTTTTCACTATAGCCCAAAAGACAGTTTGGCCTTTGCTCTCTTCTCAGTTTTCTGTCTTTAAACCACGTGGTTCTAGCTACCTCTACCTTCCTTGGGTTCTTCTTCACATAGTTTATTTTTGCTAAAGAGTTTGTACTTGCTATTTTCTCTGCTTGGAATGCTTTCCTAGATCTTCACATGACTGGCCTTCAAAATTTTCCATCTCTTCTCAGAGGCTATTTTCTCTGATGCCTGATCTGATCTTCTTCCCAAATACTTTTCTCTCAAGTTATTCTACTTCCATGTTATTCTGAGTAATTGCCACCTCAACAATTGCTTTTTAACTGTACAGCATGTTGTTTCGCTCTCTCCGCCAGAGAATACATGCTGGGATTGCTGAACTCTGCTGTGTCATTTGCCACTCTTAACTCCTCAAGGCAAAGGTGCTGGCTGGAATACAGTACATAATCGATGTATGTTTTAAAAACCAAAATTCTTATCAGACATGTTAATGGACAAGTTATGCTGTGTACATTTCTCTGAGCTGCATTCTTGTTTTATTATAAGTTAAAGACTGGATTAAAAACATGGAATTTTAGATCACAAAATGCCTTACAGAAAGATGCAAAGCAGTAAAATTATTCAAGCTATTCAGCCTTTGTAATTAAGCAACTTGGTGGCTTTAAAATATAACTGCCTTACCTTAAAGGCTATATTCTTAGCCATAAAATTTAGACAGAGATAGGAATGTAAAGTCCCTTGAAAATCAGGTGAAAGCCACAGGGAATTCTTCAAGGAAAATACATAAATGGGACCTTCCTCATCTACTACAAATGATTCATTCTCCTAGTTGCTATCTCTGAATCTCAGGCTTTCAGTTTAATTAAAATATATTAGTGGAAATAAACTTTAAGAAAAAATTAGCTCCATATGCATGTATATATCTTGTATTTTTACAAGACAAACACCTACAAAATATAAAATGAATGACTAGAAGAATATAGCTTTCAAGAAGTAACTGTGTTACACAATGAAGCAGAAATATTTGAGCTCAGTACACAAAATGAGAAGCAAGCTTTTATTTGGGTTTGTCATCAGGTTAATTCTCCCTTGTTGTTTTGTGTTTCTTTTAAACAATCTGGTCCTTATGGCCTCTGAAAGTGTGACCCTGAGGCATTTCCATTTATTAACCATGGATAGATGGATTATAATCAGTCTTACTAAGCACATCAATTGAAGCTATCAACTTTTCAAAGTTGCCAAACAGGTTTTTTTATTTTATTTTTATATTTTAGGGAAGGGTCTACAGGGTGTTCTGGGTCTCACTACTAGATTGGACTCACAGTGATCCGCCTGTTTACAGCCTCCCAAGAGCTGGGATTACAGGCACGCACAACCACGCCCAGTCTCAATCTTTGTCTCAGCATGCTCTGTGGGCAGGGCCCGCATGGCAGCCTGGGGATGGAAACCTGGCCCCTGTGCCTACTTGCAGGCACTTTAATCCGCTGAGCTATTTGGCCTGCCTGCCAAGTAGTTTTTAAAGAAAAAACTTTACTGTTTGGCTAGCCATATATATCACACATTTTTTTTTTCATAAGAGCTATTTTAGTGCTACTGGCTAATGAGAAAATTCCTTGTTTTATTCAAATATTTATTGTGTGCCTGTGTATCACCACAGTGGTGATCTACTTTCTGAAACAGATACTAGAGAGATCAAACAATGCCACTTGACACCTGTGAAAGTAGCTTCCATATAAAAAATGGTTTATGCCTAAATAACCCATACAAGATAATCCAGATGATTCCAGACCTTCCAGCCTGTACCCTACAGTTAGCTAAAGTTTGTGAAACTGTGAATTATTTCAGAGTTCAGTTTTTGAATTATTTTTACTTTAAAATATCAGCCTTCATCTGGTAAATAGTGTAACTTAGTGCAGTCCATATCATCTAATTATCCAGTGTTTGGGACATGGAAAATAATGAATGTCAGAAAGCTAGAGCTTTAACATTGTAATAGTTGATAGGAGCTGAACTAGCAATGGAGCAGAAAGCTCTAGATCTTAGAGTATACAACCAGGTATACTCATGGCTCTGTATATACCCTGTTCATCTAAATAATACTAGTTAAATGTGTTTACATTTACATAATGCTTTACAGTTTAAACTACACCTATATAATTACTGCCATGACTATACATACTGAATGAGGATCTTTAATATCAAAAAAACAAAACACAAACTTTTGGGCATTTGCACAATGCTCCCACAAGTTTCTGATTTTGAAGTATTTTGGATGTTGAATTTTTGGACCAATAATAGTCAACTAATAAACTACAAAAATGTTTTGAAATCTGAAAATAAAAAATAAAAAATCTGAATCAAACCAACAACCTCACACATTTGCCAGGTTGGCACTTGTGCTGCTGAGCTATCCCCTGGCTGAACCTTCAAATCTGAATGAATAGTTCCAAAAAAAAAAAGAGAGAAATGAGAAACATAATAATAGTTGTCATTTTAAAGTAAGGTGGCTAGAAAGGGACTAAAATGAATAAAGCAAGAGGTAAATTTTTCTAATAGTATCAGTATAATGTCCACATAACAGACATATCAGCTTAGTATAACTTCAAATAATTCCTGAAGAAAACTGATAAGGTGTATTTAATGTCTCAAATATATAAATTATTTTGAAAACAGAGGAATGTAAAAACATTTTAACAAAATATAATTTGTATTATCAAAGTTTGGTCAAAACATCTTGCTATTAATACGAGTAGACTACAACATTCAATTAAGGCTCCTTTATAGATTTTATATTTTGCTAGAATTACAAAGAGAAAACAATTTCAATTATTGAAAATGACAAATTCTACATACGTTCTTTTGACATCTTGTTCAATCATTGATCGAAGTTCTTTATCTTGGAAAAATTTGTTCCAAAGACTCTGAAATAAGAACAACATAATTAAAATAATCTTACATCTTTGGCTGGCCTATTAGGAGTTCAATTTAATAATTTCAGTGATTACTTTATGGCTCTACAGTCAGTTCAGGGTTCTCAGATGTGAAATTTGAGATTGAAACAATTCTTATTAAAAATATAGTTTAATCTTCAAAGTATACCTTTGTTCTAACATCAACACTTTCAATTTGACATTATTATATGTATTTTTAAAATTTTGAATAGTTCTGTTTACAACTGTTCACATGCTACTACTCCTCCAACACAAAGGTGGATGAGAACAGAACCCATTCAGCCAACAGGCTGCAGGCTGACCCTCACCTGAATTTCCAATGCAGCAAGACAGATTTACAATATTTTCTATAAAGCTTGATTTTATAATATAAAAGTTTGTATGTAGATTTTGAAATAGGAACCTAGGTAAAGTTTTAAAAATCACTTAATATTTTAGACTGCTATACCAAAGACTTTGTTATACTAATACCTACAGGAAAAAGAAATCCTACTATTATTTCTTAAATAGGAAAAATATTTTTCTATTCTCAGCTAAGTATGAACTACAATAGTAACTTTAAAGCTACACAAACTTTCTCAATCTCTCCACTGATATTCTTCTCTCTTGCCCTTCCCTGCCTTCTCTTTTCTCCCCTCTCTTCCTCTTCCTCTCTCTGAATAGTGGGTTTGAAAACAGGGCCTCACATATGCTATGCTCGGGTTCTACCACTGAGTTTTCTCTCCAGTCCAGAGATTATAAAAAAAAATCTCTGAAACAGTAATTATTCCTAGTCTTCATGGGAACATGAGTAGATGTAACTCTGATGTTTTTTCTGACTTCTTTAAAAACTTCTTCCCATACACAAATAGGTACTTCTTCCTTCCTGGTAGTTCTGCTAAGTAGACAATTCTCTTTTCTTCTCAAATGGCAGCTTTTGTTAGCTGCCCCAGTGTGGAAGCCAATTAAGACAGTGCAGTGTGCCCATCTACTTTACCCTAGTTCTGATAGACCACTGGGATTTCTCTGTAGTGTCACTCTAGAGAAATAAATTTTAAACTTCCTATAACACAGCACATAAATACACCACAGAATTATTTTTACCAGGTTTTAGATAGTATATGTGGAGTAAAGAAAATACTTGACATAAAAAACATTATTTTCACTACAGATTTTTAACCAGTAACATAAGCATAACCTTACAGGTAAAACAGGTTGAGACAAAAATAAAAACAAACTTTACCCCTTCATCCTGTGAAAGGGGATTGTTGATCATCAAATCTTGTTGCCCAACAGCCTTCCTGGGGTTTGTGATATGCTAGTAAAGAAAGAAAACACATATATACAAGATCAGAGGGTACTTATCCATATATAGAAAACAATTCATTAATTACATTTATTATTTACTTACTATTTCTTTAATGTTGCTGTACCATAATCTTAACTCTTTAATTCTGCTTATCCACTGATTTTTATCTTGAGGAAGAACACAGAGAAATAGCTGTTAAGAAAAAAAAGAGAAAATATTTGTAAAAATTATAAGTAAATACATTGTGCAAGTAGGCCAACAGAACATCAAAAAAATTGAGAGACACGTCATTCATGGAGTTTCACATGCATATCAGCATTTCAATTTCAATTCCAAGTAATCTGTATTTGAGAATATGTAAGAAAGAAATATATAATTAGAAAATTCAAGACTAACTAACCAAAGGCCAAGGCCAAGATCTGAAAAGTTACACCACAGAACAAAATCAAAGAAGTCTCCAGATGAGTATCAAAATGAAGAAAACATCATTGAGGTTCAAGTAAAATTTCCATTGTGCATTCTAATCTTACTGGGAGTGACAGGGAGTTACTAAGAAGCACAAGGTAAGATTAGTAATTTCTAGATTTAAGATTTTTCCTTAATATAAGCAGTTACAAGAGAAAAACAGTTTGAGTACTGAGGACAGACAGCCTATGAACCAGTTATTTCTTTTATAATGGAAATGTAATTTACAACTAGCCATCAGATTGTAAAAATAACCATTCTTAAAGACAAATTTGATTTAATTAGCTTAATACAACATTAAAATAAAATTGGATTCAGATTTATTTTTAACAAATGAAGGACACTAAAAGTTAAACAACAGGGAATTGGGGTGCGGCACAAATACTTGTATACAAATACTTTAGCAGCAGGTCTCCTGACTTTACTGCCTGCATCTAACAGAAGAAAAATGTATTTTAATTATCAATTCTAAATTATTAAATCTACAACTGTCTAATACATCATGCATTTCTTGCTGTCTTGACTTGCACAGATTCCACTTGCTCAATAGATGCAGATAACTCTTAAAACTTATGATAAAAGTCATTTTAAAAATGAGACTAAACCTAAATTAATTCATTTTTGGAGACCAAAAGGGACAATTTTTTCAAAGCAATTAAAAAGACAACTACAGATTATTACTACTAGTTTTGGCAAGCAATGACCCATTCCCTCAGAAGGAACTGACCCAATTTCCTTCTATTTCTGCTTCTTATTGCCCTTTATGTTGCTTCTTGCAAACAAAATATAAAAATCTTTTCCATTTCTTTTTATGACGAGAACAAGGAGGATGACAAAATGAAAACTTGTGCCATGACAGGAACCTGAAAGTTATCCACCACCCCCATGTTTGCCCAGCTTCAAGAATTTCTTTGAAAGCCTTCAGCTAATATAATGGTGTTCCGGAATTTGTGCCACCAAAAGAGAAGACAAGACAGTTATTTCCAATATTTGTTTACCATTATCAGCTATTCAGGAATAAGTAGTTTAACCTTATTAATAAATGTCCTATAAAAGATTAAACATGAGTGGCAAAAAATTGGGATTAAAGTCTCTTGGAAAATTCTATTATCCACCCCCTCACCCCAACCTCCAGCATGGAAGGGCATCAAGGCATCAAGTAATGTGGTGATATATTGCAAACACAAACTGTAAACACATATTTTTTTTCTTACCTTCCAGCAAATGCTGCGGAACCTGCTGCTTCTCAGCTGCCCATTAATCCCCTTCTGCCTTATTGTTGCCAAGTAATTGTTGTTTACAAACAGTTCTTCCCATTCTTTCCTATTTGAAAGAAACCAAAGCATGGGAATCCTCTGGTAAAAATTTTCAGCTTTGAGAACAGTACCATACAAAATTAATTTTAAATAAATCTAAGAAATGCAACTTTTAAAATGTATATATTTAGTTGTTCTGTTTCTAAATGCATGGCTGTCTTTTTGGACCCTGTTCCTCTGTAGATTTAATGAATATGTAGATAGCTATAATTAAGCTAGCTACTGAAATTCATAATGTCTATGGAGGCTATTCTGTTTCCTCTAAAATGTTGGTATTGCAGTTCAGTGAAAAAACAAACACAAAAAAGAAATACTAAAAATATATGACTGATATGGACATTTACCAACATAAACCTGCTCGAAAAATATAGAACAAAAAGTATGCTATTGATTATATTAGCTTCTCACTAGAAATATGTTTGAATAAAACCATTTTTTTTTTTTGGTTAGGCTGGGTATTTAAGTATAACAGAAGATTACTTTTAACTTTGGTATTATTTACTGTAATTCTTTATATATGATCAACTTTAAAATGTTAACATGTCTGGACAAATATGAAGAAAACATCAAAAAATAAAAAGCTTCACTGCAAAAACTGTTAAATGCAAGCCTGTATACTTTGCAGTACCTATGGCTGAGCAGATAAACAACTGAAATATGCCTCCTAGGCATGCAGACACTAGGGGCCTAACACCTGTGCCTCATTAATATACAAGTAAACCTGCTCTACTGGGAAACAATTGGAAATTAATTGTCCCAAACCATTTACTGCGTTTGAATAAAGGAATTAGACCTACATTCCCAGCATCTTGTATCGAACTAAACATTAAAAAACATTTGTCAACAGTTGAGGCTACTGAGATCAGCGTCATGAAATTACTGATATTCCATGATACCACAATAAAATTAACATGTTATCAAAAATTTAACGTGTTATCAAAGCTGAAAACCCATATACAATTTCTTGAAAGCTTTCCTAAAAAGCCTCTAAAACCTCCAGTCATTTTTCTAAAAATGTACATGCAGCCATCACTGACCAGATCCCTCTCACTTGGAATAAGGACCTTTTAGCATACTATACTTACAGCCATTATTATAATCAACATAAAATCTAAAGTTCTAAAGCCTGACTATGGAGCAAGATGGATCTTTACCCTAGAGTTCCAGAAGAGTGACCAAAGATAATGGGTGAATTCCCTACTTCCAGTCAGCTGCATTGCCCCATGCATAGGAATCCTCCTGCCCATAAAGAATTGTGGCTATGTATTTCTGCCAGTATTCCAATTTTTAAAAAAATTTTCATCAATTAGTAGAAAAATAAATTGCATCTATGCTGTTAGTAACACTGGTAATTCCTCCTTTCCTGTTCATTTTAAGCAATGTGAGACAGCAATTAAGACCTTGGATCTGAAAGCCACAATCTTGAGATCAAAAGGCCAGCCATACAGTTAGAAATAATACATAATTCACTAGCTACTTACTGCCCGTATCAGAATGAATAAGTGCACTAGGTCCCATATCTGTGAAATGGAATTAAAGTAGCTTCTATCTTAAATAATTATTATGAGGATTAAAAGAATACATGAAGGCTACACAATGTATAATATTTAAAAATAATAATTATTCTTTTTTATGTACTTAAGACAGGGTCTACAGGGTCTCACTACACAGATTGGGCTCATAGTGATCCTCCTGTTTTCAGCCTCATAAGTGCTGGGATTACAGGCACGAGCCACCATGCTCAGTCTCAGTCGCTGTCTCAGCACACCCCGGAGAGGGACCGGCAATGCAAGCTGGAGATTCAAACCCAGCTGCTGGGCTCTGCCTAAGCAGGCGTTTTAGTCCACTGAGCTATCTGGTTGGCCCTAATAATTATTGTTAATAATTATAAAACCTTTTTATTTTATATACCTTATTACTGATTCCAGGGAGAGGAGTTTTTCATATATTAAAGACATTATACTTTCATCAGGTATGTATTTTTAAAATACAATTAGCTTTACTGTTCAATACAGTGAATGATTTGGATCATGGTTCTTTATTTTTTTATTTTTACTTTTTTATTTTTTGGTGGAACTGGGGATTGAACTTAGACCCTTGCGCTTGCCAGGGAAGCACTTATTCTGCTGAGCCATCTCCCCCACAGTGAATGATTTGGATTTGTGAATACTTCAAATCTAACATTATATTCTTATATTTTTCTATCCATTGTTTTCTTTTTTAATTCTTGACTATTCAAGAGTAAAGAAATATTCACTTAAGTCTTGTTTTACAATTTAAATCCATTTGTAGTATCTATAATGTTAATTTTTCCAAACTTCAAACATACATCCACCTTTCATTTGTTAAAATTTAATTTTATCTGTTTTTAAACAACAGATAAGCAACAAGAAGCTAAGCACATTAGATAAGTACATCTCAAAAGATATATGTTTAAATATTTTAAACCTAAAACAGATAATCATTTGTCAGAAACCAGGCACCTCCATGGCTTGAAAATACCAATGATTCCAGTTGAGATAAAGAAGTACAAAGCAATGACTCTTGTGGTCTCTTGCAAAATCAGCTCCTATTCACAGGTATCAAGGAATTGTGAAAGTACAAGCACAGCTGGTGGCTAGATTCACTGCCATCTTGTCAAGGGAAGCACGCTTTTAAGGTCAAGTTACATACTACTTATGTAATGAAGGATAATTATTTGTTAGCTTAAATAAGACCCTGTACCTTGATTACAGTGTTGGTACAGAGAAAAGGAGACTGAGGCATATGAATTAGAAACATTATCTCTGAAATTTATAATCATTTAAATTTATTCATGGGTACTTACAGTTCTAATTAAGGCATAACATCTCAAACTGATGAAAGCTCTAACAACAGAGGCACACAAGGCCAACGATAATCTACTAATTGTCTTTCTATTCTATGGAATTGTGTCTCATCATTAAATTGTGACACAGGGTAAATAAAACAAATATTAAGTGCCTACTCCATGTGGAAAGCACTGTACAGAGTTTTGAAAATTTTTTATTAGTACATGTCTATACCACATGATCATTACATTCATCATGGGTAAATGTACATAGCACATCTTAATTCTTTTTTCAACCCCTCTCCTCTTTCCCTCATTTCTTTTTTTGGGGGGAACCGGGGATTGAACTCAGGCCCTTGCACTTGCCAGGGAAGTGCTTATTCCACTGAGC
>NDGN011479746.1:0-15354 GCA_002564285.1 Tympanoctomys barrerae
AACCAAATACATTTTAAAAGTTAAAATGAAATAAAATAGACTTTGTCACACTTAAAAAAAAAAGATGGGTGCTATTTATGAACCCCCCTTTACAGCTGAAAAATCTGAGACTTCAAAGGCAGCGTCATGAAGTTTGGACTTGAACCCAGGCCTCTCCAAAGCGCATGGCTTTTACCTCTATGTTTCACAGGTTTTCTGGATCAAAATTATCCCCCTTGTGAGTTATCAGGTAGCTTAGTTAAAACATTGAAAAGCATCTAATTAATAGTTGATTTTTTAAAAAAGTCCTGCATTTACCCAATGCTGTGGTATATTGTTGGTTATAATATTACGTGATTAATGTTGAGCTAATATTGAATGGATGTTTGGAGATACACTGCTGTCTTCATTTCAAGTTGCGAGCTTCAAGTGTTTCAAACCTCCACAGGGCAGCTCAGTTCTGGCGCCAAACCTAAGCCCCAGGTCTACTTGGACCTCTTCAACAGCGGCTGCCAGGGGGGCGAGCACGCTGCCTGCTTCGCAGAACTGCGGAGGAACTTCGTGAACACACGCCCGGCCAAACTCAAGAACCTGATCCTGCTCGTGAAGTACTGGTACCGCAACGTGAGTGCGCGGGCCTGCTGCCCGGAAGCAGCTGGCAATGCCTTGGCCAATCAGCTTCTCCCTTACACAGATAGGCCATGTCCTGGCAACTGCTTGAGCCAATCAACTTCTTCCTTACATGGACATAGACCTTTATTGGCTCTCCAAACACCTACTCCAGGCTCGGTTTCCTGCCTGAAGGTGGTAGCCACCGTAGCTTGTCTCCAGCAAGTGCAAAGTCCTCGCTTCGTGTACCCGGCGCTCAGCCTGTCTAGCCTGTCTGTCTCCCTCCTGCCCGCAGTCCAACTGATTTCCCCGCCCTTTCCCACCTCCAAGCTTTTGCGTATGCTGTTTCAGCAACCATCGTGGCCTTTACAAGCTAGGCCGAATGCTGAGCCGCCTTCAAAGGCCCCTTAGTAAATGCTTCTCATAGTGCCAACTCCTAACCTCGCACCCTTTCGCGGATCCAACAAACATCTGTCCAGCGCCCACCATTGCCAGGTGTCGCATGCGCACTGGATTAGCGAGGTAGACACGCTCACTCATCCACACCACCACCCACTCCTTGAAGGGAGGCCCGAGCAAGGCCACGTCTGATCTCTCAGACTCACTGAGTGACCTTGGACATGTCAGCCCAGGACCCTCTGTTCCTCAGTTTACCTACCTGTAAAACAAAACCACCCACAGGTGATCACCAAAGCGCCACTCTTTCTGTGGTCTGTTCTGCGCGGGGCCATGCTCTGCATGGGATGGGTGCCCACATCCGCTGATCCCTGATTGTCTTCATCTCATAGGTGGCAGCTCAAAACCCAGGCAAAGAGCAAGCCGGTGCCTCTCTGCCCTCAGCCTACGCTCTGGAGCTCCTGACCATCTTTGCCTGGGAGCAGGGCTGTGGGGTGGAGCGTTTCAACATGGCCCAAGGCCTCCGGACCGTCCTGGGGCTTGTCCAGCAGCACGGGCAGCTCTGTGTGTACTGGACACTCAACTATGGCGCTGAGAACCCAGCTCTGAGAAGGTACCTCCTCGGCCAGCTTCGGAAAGCCAGGTGCATTCCTCCCCCCCCCCACCTGCCCCCACTGCCTGCCTTCACCCCAGAGTCTGTGTCCAGAAGTCACCCGGGGTGGACTTTGGGTTCCCACCCACCCCTCAGCCTGATCCCCCCGGATTCTGATGAAGGAGTCTGCCTACAGGAGCCATGAGCTTTTTTGGTTGGTTGGTTGGTTGGTTGGTTTTTTTTGCTCCAAATGCCTTCAGGGCAGGTTTGGCTGGATTGAGTTGTGGGGATCGAACCACAGCAACCTGAGCCTGACTGCTTTGTTGAAGCAGCCACTTAAGGAGCTGAGCTAAGGGACAGCCCCCCCCCCAGCCAAGGGTTTTATGAGCACAATATGATGTCGTCTCTCTAACGCAGGGCCTCCCAGTAGCTTTCTGCCTGAGGCCTCGGGATGGGCTGGGCCAAGCCTCACACCCTTCCCCGCCCCTCCCTCTACCAACTCCTACTTCCCAACCGCTGCTCTTCCCAGGCCCCTAGTCCTGGATCCAGCTGACCCCACCTGGAACGTGGGCCAGGGCAGCTGGGAGCGGTTGGCCCGGGAGGCGGCAGCCCTGGAGACACAGCTGTGCCGCATGAGTGGCACTGGGACAGCAGTGGAGCCCTGGGATGTGACGGTAAGGGGAGGGGCTGGCTGGCAGGTCCGCTTTCCCTGCAGTGTGCATGTCCCTGGGTTCTAGGACACTTGGTGCCTGATGACTGAAGCTGTCCCGTCCTCTGGAAAGGCGGCCTCCATGAAAGGCATAAGCTGCTACATCCCAGCTGGGCCTGCGTGGGGTGGGGGGCGGGGTAAAGGTGGGCCCAGCTCCACAGTTTCCACTGCTAAGCCCCCCATGACACTGAGCAAAAAGCTGCCTCTAGCTAAGTCCACATCTTCCATGCTCCTTCCCCATCCCTGCTGCTGTCCCCATTCCCCACCTCCCACGGGCCTGTCCCCTGTCAGTCATGTGCACCAGAATTCCCATGTTAGGCTCTACTGCTAGAGAAAAAGACCTAAGACCTAAGCTATTGGCAGCTCTCAGAGGAGTGTTGTAAGGTTCCATTTTTCAGTACTATAATGCAATGCCTGAAGCTGGCAACTTTATAAAGAAAAGAGGCTTATTTAACTCACAGTTGAGGGGGGTGGTTCAAGATATATGGAGCCTATGTTAGCTCAGCTCTGGTGAGGATCCCTTGGTGATGTGAGATGAAGAGATCTCATTCCAAAGCAGGAAGCCAGAGACAGATACTGGACCGGCTCGCTTTTAACAACTTCCTCCAAGGGTTTCCACTAGGACAACTACCTAATCCTTTCCAAGCCACGCCCCCAGTTAGCTCCACCTCTTAAAGTGACCACCCCTCCCACACTCCGGAGACTCCGAAGAGTTGCGATCACGTTTGCTGTTCCGCAGCAGGTCTCATGAAAAGTGCTTGACCCTCGGCCGCCATGGGACATGGGCCTCATTACTGCACCCACTTACTATGGGGAAACTGAGGCTGGGGCAAAACCAGAACTTGAGCTCAGATCCCTCAGGACCCAACAACCAGCTGTGTAGGAGACAACGGGGACAGGGCTGGAAGATTCCTTGGGACTCACGGCCCCAATAGATCCCCCCGCCTGGTTCTCCCCACAGCCCGCGCTCCTGCACCAGACCCCCGCCAGAGACCTGGACAAGTTCATCAGCGACATCCTCCAGCCCAACCGCCAGTTCCTGGTGCAGGTGAACAAGGCCGTGGACACCATCTGCTCGTTCCTAAGGGAAAACTGCTTCCGGGACTCGCCCATCAGAGTGCTCAAGGTGGTCAAGGTCTGTCCCCCAGCCTGGGCCTGGGCTCCTGTGGGCTACAGTCGCCGGGGCACTGAGCTGGGTGTGGAGGAAAAGCCAGAATGCAGTCACAGGGTGGCCAGGGAGCGCCCAGAGACCCTGCAGGTCCCTCCTCAGTGCTGGCAATACCCAGCTAAAAAGAGGTGGCTTTGCAACATGCTGGGGACATAACTGAAAAGGTCAGAGCAGATCTGCTTTCGGGCGCAGCTAAGGTCCAGGGCAGGGGGACCCGGGTTTCCTGTGTGCTAACTCTGCTGTTTTTCAAGTAAAAGCACAACAGATTTATTTACAACACAACAGTCAACCCTGGGATTTCTACAAGCTCTGCCAAATCAACTCTGCTGATTAGGTCAGGCCTTTCCCACATGCAGAGACGAGACTGTTCTTTTCCTAAAATTCAAGTAAAGGAGGATTGCTACGAGTTCAAGGCCAGGCCAGGCTATATAGTGAGTTCATGGCCAACCTGAACTACATAGCCAGACCGTCTCAAAAATTAAAAAGAAACAAACAGCTAACATAAGACAGAGAGGGTAGGTGACATACCCAAGACCACACAGCAGTCCCGGCCTCAGAGTCCAGCACCCGCAGGCTGAAGGACGGCATAGGCGACTGCGGGGCCCAGAGTTGAGCCGCCTGCCACCTCCTCCCCAGGGCGGCTCTTCAGCCAAGGGCACAGCACTGCGAGGCCGCTCAGACGCCGACATCGTGGTGTTCCTCAGCTGCTTCCGCCACTTCACTGAGCAGGGCATCAGGCGGGCCGAGCTCATCTCGGAGATGCGCGCCCAGCTGGAGGCCTGCCAGCAGAAGCAGCACTTTGAGGTCAGATTTGAGATCTCCAAGTGGGAGAACCCCCGAGTCCTGAGCTTCACGCTGACGTCCCAGACCATGCTGGACCAGAGTGTGGACTTCGACGTGCTTCCGGCCTTTGATGCCCTAGGTGAGGGCCCAGGTGGAGCCTGGAAGGGGAAAGGTGAAGGCAGGGCGGGCCTAGACGGTTGCAGAGGTTGTGCACTGCACGACCTGGCCAGCCCTGTTCGCACTGTCGAGGTGCAGGCTTATTGCAAGTTTCCCGCAGAGTGTCTTTCTAGCTCACACGAAGATGCCATGGGGCAACCAGTGTCCCAAGCTGGGTTCTAGTCCAGCAAGTCCCGGGGGTGACTTTCTGAAAAGAATGTCCCCCTTGGCCTGACACAGGTGGTGCTGTTCTGTTCATCCCATAAACACACTTACTCTGTGCCTGGGTCCCTTCCAGCCTCCAGCGGAGAGGGGCTGAACAAAGGGAGGCAGCTCTCCACATCCTTTTATACCTACAGTGTGGGAAACTTGCCTGTGTCCAAATATGTTCGGTTTGGGGGGGGGGGTCTCAGTAGCAAAACAGTGGAGGAGATGGTCACAGAAAATGCCGTGCGCACCTGTCCAGTCCTGGTTTCCATAGGAAGAGTTTAGCTCTTCAGGAAAACCTCAAGGGCCTCTCCCAGGCTGCGTAGGACACGTGACCTGCAGGCAGTGCGGAGCAGGTGGCTCCCTGAAGGCTGGGGTGACCAGGGTGGGGTGCATAGGGAGGGGCAGAGAGGGCATCCTGGCCCTCCCCGGATAGGAGGCTGGGCAACCCCTCCTGTGTGTCCCAGCGGAAGTCCCCATGGATCCCTCTGCGCCTTAGGAGGTCACCTGCTCCGGGGGTCCCAGGAGTCCTGACTCAGCCCCGTGACAGTGAGAGGCAGCGACAAGACTTTCACTGCCCTCTGCCTGCTTGCTCCCCAGGCCAGCTGGTGTCCAGCTCCAGGCCCGACCCTCGCATCTACGCGGACCTCATCCGCAGCTACAGCGTCCCTGGAGAGTTCTCCACTTGCTTCACTGAGCTCCAGCGCGACTTCATCATCTCACGGCCCACCAAGCTGAAGAGCCTGATTCGTCTGGTCAAGCATTGGTACCGGGAGATCCAGGTGCGGCATCCCCTGGGATACCTAGGAGGAGGCTGGGCTCAGCCACCCCAGGACCTGGATAGCAGAGCAGAGAAAGAAAAAGGGTCCTGTCCTGGACCTCAGTGGGTTTTCTTTTTTCTTTTCTTTTCTCTCCTCTCTTCTCTTCTCTTCCCTTTTCTTTTTGAGATAGGGTCTCACTATGCTGTTCAGACTGGCCTTGAACTATATAACCCAGGCTGGCCTCAAACTTGCAGCCATCCTCCTGATGTAAGAGAAAGAAACTCCCAGCCTGCTAGATGTCCAGCACAAGATTGTGTCCTCTAAAATTGAAGGAGGAATTTAGGAACAATGGAGGTTAAGAACAGAATGTGTTTATTGGGGAAAAGAAAGCTTCTCTCAGAGAGGGACGGAATGGGTCCAGGTTGGGTCACCAAGGACATTGCTTTTTCTAGAGATTTTTATGGAGCAAATCCATGAGACAAGGTGGGTCCCAGGTAGGAAACATGGGAAATTGCGGTGGGCCTGAGGTGGGACAAAACTGTGGCCAGCCAATGAGATTATGAGTATCATTGCTTAGGTAAAATTGATTACATCAGTATCAAATGGGGATGCAAGTCCTGCCACAGGGGGCGTGAATACAGAGCAGGGGATTTTCCTCCGGGGGTTGGGTTAGTGGTTCTTCTTGCCTTTCTCAGGGTGGTGGATGTCTATTTAGAATATCAATCCCTGATATGCATTCTTACAGTTGTGTGGGTGGGTTTATCTTTTTTTCTAGCGATCTGGACCCCAGCAGAGTTTCCTGTCTCTCCCATAGTTGTGCGGTGTCTTGTCTTCTGCACTGGGTCTTTCAAAGGCCCAGCCCTATCTGACTCCTTATGATGTCTTTATCTAACTTAGCTGCCTAGAACATGCCTGCCTTAGCTTCCCCAGTGCCAGGATTACAGGTGGGACGTAGGTGGTTTGACCTGCAAAATGGGAGCAACACAACCACGTCGTGGGGTCAGGTGCTGTGATGCCTCAGAAGCCAGTGGGTGTCTGGAGGTCCCAATAAAAGTTGGCGGTCATTTGCCATGTCCAGAAGGGCCCCTCCTGGACCTCAGCTCGCTAACATGGGCCAACGCATTTCCTCTCTCCACATGTCCCAGAGCAAGAAGATGCCCAAGGGCCTGGGCTCCCTGCCCCCCCAGCACGGGCTGGAGCTCCTTGCCGTGTACGCCTGGGAGCAGGGTGGGAGGGACCCCCAGTTCAGCATGGCTGAGGGCTTCCGCACCGTCCTGGAGCTGGTCAGCCAGTACCGACAGCTCTGCATTTACTGGACCACCAACTACAGCATGGAGGACGAGGCCGTAGGGGACTTCCTGAGACGGCAGCTTCAGAAGCCCAGGTTCGAGTCTGCCCCACAGCCCAGAGCCTCAGACCCAGGGTCACAGGGCTGAAAGTGCTCCCTTCTAGAAGCGGTATTTTGGGCACCCCAGGGCCAAGCACTCAGCCCCCCGGCCACCTGCAATAGGGTTTTCAGGTGAAATGTGACTCCGTGGTCAATTGAGTTTCAGCGTAGTGATGAGTAACTTTTCAGCGGGAGTACCTCCTTGCTGGGATATACTTACTCTTTTCAAAACGTGCATTCACTGTTTACCTGAAGCGCAGCTCTACCTGGGCATCCTGTGTTTGTATTTTTGCTATCCGGCACCCTTGCCAACGGACCCATCAGTACCTGAAGTGTGTCTCAGGGTGTGAAATTCTGCCTGCCTCTGAACTGGGTGCAGAGATCCCAGAGATAGCTTCCAAAGCTTATGATACATCTCCAGCCAGTGGGTGGTGGCCACATAAAGAGAGGTGCTGAAACCGACACGGTGATCTGCATCTACTAGAAGGAGCAGCCTAACCAGTTAGTGGTGTCTGCCCTACCTGCCGGAAGGGAAAGTGATAGACCAGTGCTGTGATTGATTGTGAGTGCCTGCTGTGCCTGTGAAGGGGATGCACTGCGATAGATTAGTAATGTCTGCCTGGGTAGAGACTAGGGCTGTGGCCCATCTGTAGCTGCTTTTCCATCCCTGCCCTGGTGTGTGGATGCGGCCCACTGAGGAGTCTCTGAGCCCAGCCGCGGGCTCCCGCAGGATGTCAGGTAAGGGTGGAGAAGTGTCCCAGGTGGACGGCTGGTGTTGCAGGGAAAAGACTAATGAGGTGGAATTGAATTGCAGGCCCATCATCCTGGACCCGGCTGACCCGACAGGGAACCTGGGCCTCAGCGCCCGCTGGGACCTGCTGGCCCAGGAAGCAGCAGCCTGCACGGAGGCCCTGTGCTGCATGGGCAGGGATGGCACCCCCATCCAGCCCTGGCCTGTGAGGGTGAGGACATGGGGCACCCCTGGTCGTGGCCCCGCATGCCACCATGCCTCAGTTTCCCAGCCAGTCATCTCGGTTCAGCCTCTACAGGAAGGCTAGGGTGACTGACATCTCCTCTAACACCCCTCCAGGCTGCCGTGTGAGGTCCAGGAAGTCACCCTGTGTGGAGAGAGAATGGACAGCACCCCTCAGCAAGGGGAGGCCCAGGACACCTGCCAGCTGTGTCCAGTGTGTTCATGCCACCCTCCTGTCTGAGCTGCCCCCACCTCCCCCGTTCCTACCCACTGCCCCTTCCCCCCCTCCCCTCCCCTCCCCCATCTGACCCCGTGGGAGGGGAAGTGGCTGTTCTGTGATTGTTTAGCAATGTCTGCCTGGATGTCAAGTGGAGAAGTAGCCACATATGGTTTCTTGTCTGTCCCTGCCCTACAGTGTGTGCCTGGGGCACTGGGCACCCCAAGCCTCACCCTGACTTCTGCATTTCCAGCTTCCCCACCACCCCTGGGCTCTCCCCTACTTCCACTGCTGCACGGAGTGCTCTCCTTCTCCCTGATCATCTATCTGTCTGCCTCCTAGTGGCCTCTGCTCCTCCCCAAAGACAAGCACTTTTTTCAGAGATGGCAAAGCATCTCTACCCATTTTTCAGCCACAATGAGTGATACAGGTTGCTTGGCGCACTGTGTTCTGAAGGGTCCTGAGGAAGGAGCCTTTGGCTAAGGACAACAACCTAATCAGCTAGTGATGTCTGCGCTGGATGCAGTAGAGGAAACTGGTGATACAAGTGAAGTACTTGATTAGTAATGTCTGAACTGGACACAAAAGAAGGTCTCACAGGCCTAGTAGGTGCCAGAACTATCAACAGCCCTGAGCTCAGTTGCCTGGAAGGGAGCGCTTTGGGGTTGGCTAAGTCTGTCTGCCGCAGGTGGACATGCACACTACGCAGACTTTCTCCTCCTCTGCTGCCACATTTGTCCTCTAGCATTCACTTCTTCATGTCATGGCCTTTGTTTTTTGTTTGTCTGTGGGTTTTTTGTGGCACTGGGCTTTGAGCCCAGGCCCTTTACATTGAGCTATGTCCTCAGCCCTTTTCAATGTTGAGACAACCTCTTGCCAAGTTGCCCGGGCTGACTTGAACTTGCAATCCTCCCGCCCCCACCCCCAGTGTGCTGAGATTACGGGTGTGTGCCGCCACATTTGACTTGACGCTGGAAATTTTTCTGCCTGATGCTGGGATGTCACTGTTCAGGTTCTGCATCCCCTGAGCCTGAACCCGTGCAAAGCCCAATCACCAGTGTTCACCACGTTCCTTTCTGGCCCCTTGGCAGCTACACCAGGTCCAGGGGTAGGGAGCCCCTGAAACCGTACCCAGCAACCTCTTCCCAAAACACAGAAAGCCCTGGACCCAGGAAGGAGCTTACCTATATCGTGGATAGGTGCAGAAGGCAGCAGCTACTGCTGGGTTATTAGCTCCAAGGTTAGAACACCTGAGGCGAGGTGCTGCTGCCGCCGCTGCCTCCACACCTCACAGCGGATCGAGTCAGGGCTGGTGCTCCCTTTTCACTGCCAACTAATATTCTATTGTGTGGCTACACCAGTGCTGGTTATCTTTTCACCCACAGATAGGCACATGGGCTGGACTTCCCAATGTCCCAATGTCCTTTCCCACTGGGCTTCCCAGGAAGTCACCAGTGATGACCACTGCTGAAATTCTAGGCTGTGAGAAAATGCTCCACATATTGGGACTGTAATGAATGACTGGTGACATTTCTGCCCAAGGATACATTTGCCTACCTGCGATAGAGTCAGTGTGAATGTTCTGGTTTGGATGCCTGCTCTGTGCCCATGTCATAAGACATCCTGTCCCCAGGGCACCCATGGTGACTTAAGAGTATAGGGAAAAGGCGTAGTCCACAGTGTTCATTCATACTGTTCCTCAATAAAACACTCAGGAGCTTATGTAGAAAAACCAAGGACAAATAGAAAATAATCTGGAATGGGAAGGATTTCTTTGTTGTTGTATGCATTTTCTTGACATTTTGAATTAATTTAAAATAAAATGTTTTTTGAATGACACATAAAGTGTGGGCTTCAGACACGAGTGACGTTGGGAGTAGAGCCCAGCTAGACCCCTGTGGCTGGGTGAGCTTCCTGGGCAGGGTGAGCACGGGGCCGCCGTTCACCCATGGCAGGGGCAGAACCCAAGCGCAGGGCCAATCCGCCCCCTCCACATCCATGTCTTCCCTGCTTTCCTGGGTTAGAGACCCCAGCTGTGGAGATGGAGGGAGGACTGACCCACCTGAGACGGCTCCGGTCTCCCACCTGGCCGGGGCCCTGCGCTGAGCCCTGGTCTGGCCGCCTCGCAGAAGTCGTTTCGTTTTCACGGGCACCCGTGAGAAAGGCCCCATTTCCCCCTTCGACAGATGAGGAAGTCGAGACTCTGCTGGGTCATCACGTGCTTGAGGGCTCACCTGGCCAGCTCCGCTAGCTCCTGGGAAGCCCTCCTCTGGAGCCCTGGCAGCTGCAGGTGGAACCAGGGGATTTCCAAAGGGCTGTCACCACAGCTGGCACCCTGCTGGGGCAGGCAGGAGAGATGTCCCCGGAATGTGAGTTTCAGTTTCCATCTCCCTCAGGCAGGATGGGGCGGGGCTGGGCAGAGGCCTCTGAACTTGACTTTCAGTTTCTTGGGCTCTGGACACAGAAGTTGGTTACTGCAGCAGCAGAGACAGCACGGAGCAGATGCCTGGGAGTTGAAGTTCTGCCACTTGCTGGCACCTCTGTCACCAGCAGGAACATGGGAAGCTCAGAGTCCCGAGTGTCCTCTGTCCCGGCTCAGGGGCTGGGCACATTCATCCAGAAGCAGCTGCGGCCCTATGAGAGCTGTGAGCAGCAGATCCAGGAGACTGTGGGTGTCATCTGCTCCATCCTGCTGGGAGCCGACATCCCGCAGGTGCAGGGTGTGGCCGTGGTGAGTCCAGGCTGGGAGGTCGAGGGAGGCTGAGCTACCCACCGCTGGGGACCCACGGCACGCAGGCCCCTTGGTGAGGCGGCGGGAGGCGAGCAGGGCCGGGACTCTTCTGTCAGCTGTTGCTACCACCTGCTGGGGTCCCCTACCATCTCAAAGAGTCCAATCTCATATCTGCCATTCTGTCACCCACAGGGTGGCTGCTACGGCAGGAAGACTGTCTTGAGAGGCGAGTCCGATGGGACCCTCGTCCTCTTCCTCAGTTGCTTAGAGCGCTTTCAGGATCAGATGAAACCCCAGGACGAAATCCTCAAGAACATCATGTCCCAGCTGGAGGACGTTCGGAGCAGGCAGAGGCTGAAACACCAGTGGGAGACCCTCAGGACCCCTAGGGGGCTCTCGATCACGGTGTCCACATCATGGCAGAAGGTCACTTTCGAGGTGCTGGCTGCCTTCAATGCCCTGAGTGAGTGCTCCTGGGGTTGGGGAGGACAGCCAAAGGTGGGCGCAGGCGGCCTCTGGGGCCCCTGCACAGGTGATGGGAGGCGCAGTCCTGGAGCCTCCTGGGGTCGGGCCTGAGGCCCTCCGGGGAGCTGGTCTCCTAGCGGGCTGCCCGAATCTGGAGCTAGGCTTTCCCATCAGGGTGCACAGGCTTCCTGGAGCCTCGAGGGTGCTCCCCAGCTCTGTGCCACTGCTGCTGGGGCCTGGTCACACCCGAGGCTCCAGAGCCTGGGCACCAGGCACTGGTGGAGGAAGAGGAGGCAGAGCATGCCTGGGGCATCCAGCCCACAGCACTCCCTCCCCAAAGTCAGCCTCACCTAGGCCAAGGTCGAGGCAACAGCCTTCCATGGGAGACTGCCAGAGCTGGGGGCAGAGAGGGGGCTCAGACCCAAGTCCTCCCCTCTCCCCAAGGCCTGCCCACCCCCTGTGCCTCCTGCCTCTGCGAAGGTCCCCAAGGTCCTGCCCACCACAGGCCGGGTCCCTGACCTCCCTCTCCTCACCCAGGCCTGTCCCCCTCTCTTTCTCTGCTTCGCCCTGGCCAGGGGCACTACTCCCTGCTGCTGTCCGCAGCTCTGAGCTGTCTGCCAAGTGCACACGTGCCTCTGCCACTCACTGCCTCACCCGCGCTGACAGCTCCTCACTGCCTGGAGCAGCTCCTCGGCGGGAGGGATGGGACGGCGCCCGCCTGCTTGCCTCTCCAGCCCTGGCATCATACTGAATGTCGTCACACTTCACTCAGCTCCACTTTGTGCCCGTTCTGTGTCTTTGTCAGGAACGTTCTCTCCCCAGCTTTTCCTTGTGGAGAATTCCAACTCACTTGCGTCCTCTGACCTCAGACATTGGGTTAGACTCACGTCCTCTGGGCTCAGTAGGAATTTCAGCTTTCTTGGTCATGAGATGCATCCTTGATGCAAAATAATTTTTTTAGTTTTCTCCTCACATAGACTGTGAGCTCCATGAGGATGGGTACCATGGTTGTATTGTTCTTTTCTGTCATCTACTATAGGGTTCATTACTAGTACTCTTTGGATGGATGGGTGGATGGATGGAGGTGCAAGTGGGTGGGTGGGTGGATAGATAGGTAGGGGGATAGATGAGTAGATGATGAATGAAAGGATGGATGGGTGGATGGATGGATAGGAGGATGGATGGATGGGTGGATGATGGCTAGGTGAATGGATGGATGGATGGATGGATGGGTGGGTGGGTGGGTGGGTTGATGGATAGATGGAAGGATGAATACATGACTGAATGGATGGATGGGTAGGTAGATGGGTGGATGAATGGCTGATGAGTGGATGGGTAAATGCATGGAAGGAAAATGGGTGGAGGGGCTGATGTGAACAGATGGATAACTTCATCGATCAGTTGGTTGATTGGTGGGCAAATAGATGACAGGTGAATGAGTGGATAAGATGCAGCACAGTCACAGCTCAGTCAAAAGCACAAGAATAGACATATCCACAGACTTGACTAGAAATTCAACCTTTCCTCAAACAAGTGGGGAACCGGAAGTAAAGGAATATATCCAGGGCTGCATGGCCAGTTACTGACAGAGCTGGAAGAGCAGCCCCGGGCCAGTGTGCTTTCCACCCTCCACAGTGTTAGGGAATTTCTGGGTTGGGGGTGCTTAGCGATAAGGAGACACAGGGTCAGAGAACCCCGCACCAGTAGCGGAGGGCAGTCCTAAATTCTTTTCCTGGTCCTACCCAGCCCATCAACTTTAAGCTTCCGGGCTCCATGAGGATGCTAAACTGTGTGAGCATGCGCCTGCCTCCAAGAAGGGCTGGGGTCAAGGTACAGAGACATGCATGGCTCCAAATTTTCACAGAAAAATCCTGCCTGCTCTCAGGATATTGGAAACATGGTGGTTGAAGACCAGGTCAGAGCGCCCTCTACTGGGTTTGCCTGATCACGCAAGGACGATGTGAGAACCAGAGATGCTTTTCCCCGATGTGGTACCCAGATGTGGCCACCAGGTGGTGATAGAGCTGCACATGTCGAAGGATCCCTTTTCTAGAAGGAATCTGCAGAGGGATTCCGACATTACTTTCTTTGCTAAACGTGGGTGGGCCTGACTAACCTGACCTCTGCTTTCCAGCACCTTCTGCAGACCTCCTTCAACTCAGTCTCTTTCTCTGCTCTTGGCATCCCAGTCTTTTCCCGGGGCCTTGCACCCCAAGAACCCGGCGCCTGCTTCCTTGACGTCCCGCAGGGTTCTCCCCTGTCCATCTCACACACTCTAGAAGAGCGTGGGGAGATCTGCGCATGCCAGGCTCAAAATCCCTGACGGAGAGTAAACGCCAAGCCTCAGACTCAGGATTTTTTAGAAAGCTTCATTTATGAAACTGGCTTCTGTCTTGGGCCTGCGGGACCTGCCCTCGCCCTCCCAGCCTCCTCAGGGGCCCCGTAGCCCTGACTCTCAAATAGAAACCTCATGGCACACTGAGCTGCCCGTGAACCTTTGCTTCCACCTGTGTCGCTCTTCAAGCTCTTTTGGGGCAAGTGCTCTCCTGTTTACGACCTCATTTCTTACCCCCTCTTTTCGGTCTGGGGATCTTGTCTTGCATCAATACCGTACCATTTTCATTACAGTCCGTTTATTTACCTCTTTAAAAATCTCAAGAGGCCAGGGAGATGGCTCAGTGGAATAAGCGCTTGCCTGGCAGGCGCAAGGGCCTAAGTTCAATTCCCGGTTCTGCCAAAAATAAAAATCTTAAAATTGTTAAAAGACAGGGTCTCACCTGGTTGCCCACGCTGGCCTTGAGCATGTGATCCTCCTGTCTCAGCCTCCTGAGCCCTCGGGGGTTGCAGGTGTGTGCCATTGTGCCAGGCCGGCGCTGGCTATTTTGAACTACACTTTATTACTGACAGGGGCTGCCCCCTGCACCGCAGCAGCCTTCCACAGGTTAAGCAGTGGACGTGAGCTGCCGAACAAGCCATAACCTTCCTCATTGACCCGCCCTGACTCTCCCAGAGCCCCTAAATACCGGGATCCCCTTGTCTCCTCTCGGTCAGGTTTAAGCGAAAACCCCACGCCCTGGCTGTATCGAGAGCTCATCAGATCCATGGATGAGACCAGAGCCGCGCCGGGGAAGTTCTCTGTCAGCTTTACCCAACTCCAGGAGAAGTTTTTTAAGAAGTATCCCCCTAAAGTGAAGGACCTGATCCTCCTGATGAAGCGCTGGTATCAACAGGTAATGTTCAAATCGTACATCCCACTGCCGCTCACTTCTTTGATGTAACATAACCGGGAAAGCTCAACAATCTTAAATATAATACAAACATCGAAACGGGGAGCATTGCCTGCACCCCAGGAGGCCACTTTCAGCTTGTCCTCAGTCGGTAATCTCCAAACTCCCATTCCGGCGTCAGCCACCACCAGTTAGCTTTATTTGGCAAGCATGCCTCGGCCGAGCTCCACCCCGCGCCCATCTTCCCTAGGAGTAAACTGCCGCTAGAACCTTACCTTACGGAGCTGGTCCCCTTCTGCTCAGGATGGCTGTGAGACTCAGCTACATTACTTCATGTAGCACTGGTTTTTCATGTTTCATACTGCGTTGTGTTAACGCACTACACATTTCTTTTCTTTTTTGTCTTTTTGAGACAAAGTTTCAATATAAAGTTTAGGCTGGCCTTGCGCTCACTTTGTAGCTCAGACTGTCCTCAAACTTGCAGATCCTCCTGCCTCAGCCTCCCGAGTGCTGGGATTGCAGGCGTGCACCACCACGCACAGCACATTTATCTTTCCTGTCGCTCATGGACTTCGGGTCCTTCCCAAATTGAAGCTGTTATGAACTAGGTTACCAGGAATATTTTCCAGGGTGTCCTTTGTGAGTCTAAGCTTGCATCACTCTTGGGCAAATGAGCAGGGGTGAAATTTCTGGGCTCTAAGGTGCATGTGTACATGTATGTCACATAGTGTGTTAGTTACTTTTCTCATTGCTGAGGCAAAATACAATCTAGATACAAACTATAGTGCATGTCCACACAACATATGTGTACATGTATGTATACATATGGGGATCCATGCAAAACATGTATGTTATATATTTAATCATTTTAATCAACAAAAGTTTAAGCAATGTTTTTACTGGTTTTCATTTTTCATCATAGGTTTGTGTTGGATTTTATCACATTGTATCGATTTTTACTTTATTTTCGCTGGTAGATGTTTGCAATCCACAA
>NDGN011479748.1:0-19394 GCA_002564285.1 Tympanoctomys barrerae
CTTCATTTTGAGTGTCGGGTATTTGTCCCAGCAACGAGAGAAGAGTAACTAAGACACCCCTAGTTATTCCACTAATAAAAAATTTGCTCCACACTATATTGTGGCAAGGCAGCAGCCTCATACAGCTCATGTTTATTGTGTTTCTTTACTGCGTCAAGACTCCACACTGGGTGGCTGAGGAGCCATGCCACCCGGGTTTGTAGAACTACACTCTGATGTTCACACAATGAGGAAATCCCATCAGAGTGCATTTCTCAGAACGTAGCCCTGGCGTCACCTCCTGTGTGACTATTTCCTCTTTTGATACTGTCTTTCCTGCTCCTCTCTCACGAGACAGTGTCCAGGAAATTCCCTATTGTTGGCAGTCATCCCATTTTTGTGGTTTTAGATAAACTGATTTTCCCCCTTCTGGTTATGCCATGTGTTTTGAAGGCTACTGGTGTAATCTTATTGAAAGACAAGAGTTGTCAGCATCTTCCTGTTTGACCTTTACTGTATTTGGCAGCTCTATTTTATGTGTTGTGATGGAGGTCAAAGTGTCTTCTAGTTTTTTTGAATATAGTTTCTGTTTCATATTTGCAGATAATTTGGTACTGAAAATATTTCTTCCTTTTCAAACAGCTGCTCCTTTTGTTGCTGTTGTTCTATATTTTGACAAGAAGAAAAGGGAAAAAACAAAAGCAGAAGTCCAAGACTCTAGATTTTTCTCATCACACTTATATGTCTTAAGTGAAGTTCATGGTAGTCTTGGCTACACTGGTGTCAGAATCAAATCAAATGCTATTTAGTAAATTGTGAAGTCAAGAACAAATCTTGTTTTATTTGTATTCTTCCACTGTAGTAGAGTTGTATAAAGTCCAAATGTCAGCCAAGCCTCTGTGTTCAGTGGCATTTCAGCATTTTTGTAGCCAAGGATGTTCTAGAGAGCTCCCAGTACTCTACCGATGCTTCTGTTGTCAAGGGAACAGCCTCTTAGTAACAATCTGACAGACACCCCTTCCCCCTCAAAAGATCAAGGTTATTCTAACATCTTTCCCTTAAAAAAAATTATTAATCTAGTCCTTCCCAAAGCAGTGTTTAGGGGACAATGAAACTAATAAAATAAAATTAGCCGTGTGCTCCTGCCTGCCCATTTCATACCATGAGTCCTACTGTGCAGCCCCATCAAATACCGGCTGTCTAACTGGAATGCCTGCTGTAAAGCACTTGGAAAGACATAACTTGACGAAGAAAGCAGCCTATTTTTTGTCAGCGCATGCAGGATATTTCAGGAGTACTTGGTATATGGAAGGATGCTTTAAATGCCTTCTGAAAGTCCTTTGGCTCTTTCTAAAAGGCATTTTTTTTCTTAAACTAGTCAATGTGAATAGAAAGTTCAGTGATAAAAGGAGTGTCTGGAGAGAAGGAGAGAAACAACAAAACTGAGAGAGGAGAGGAAAGGGTGAGAGAATCACAAAACGCAGACTCCGCTATTGCAGTGTCATAAAAGCATCGCTCGTAGGAAGAAAGAAACGCGAAGACAACTGCAGGCTATGTCGTGCGCTGCACACAGGAGTGCTCAGCCATCCTCTAAGGTCCACATGTCAAATTCATGGCAATAAACTGAGACTTTCCAGAAGAGATTTTGGCGCCAATATAAAGGAAATCTTCAAACTGAGGTGGTCAGTATTTTTGTATGCCTAAGTTTTGTTGTCAAAGATCAAGGCATCCATTCAGTGCCTTATTCTCTGCCCAGCCTGTGGAGGAAACACAAGATTTTAGTTGTGTGATTGCAACTTGGATTTTATCATCTTTACGAGACTTCTGACGTAACTCCATCCTTTCCTTGAGTTTTGACTCTTTCACTTTTTCCTTTTGAAGACAAATTGCATTACACCTGGGTGACGCTGACTTTTCCTTTCCAACAGCAGTGCTGTTGTGTGGCTCATGCTGTCTTCTGAAAGGAGAACACATTGGCAAGATTTCAGCAAGGTCTCTGGATGGTCAATGAGAATTCCTGACACCAAATTAGGATAGACTATCAAGTCTCATTTTATTGCCATGAAACGTTTTGCCCTCCTGATGTTCTTCTGAGAAGGTTACTTGGTTAGTACAGTCAGTGCTGTAATATTGACAATGACAACTTTGAGAATTATCAGCATGATGTAATTTACTTAATAACTTCTCTCTGTTACCCAGAATGCATTTAATTCTGAATATTGGTCAATAGTGTTAGTGCAAATTTTTCCACGTTCACCTGGATAAAATGAAATATAATTACAGAAATGTTTCTGCCAAAAAATGTTACATACATCCAAAATCCATATGTACAGGTGATGCAGTCCTGTAGGCTAAAAGCAGGTGGTTGTAAGGGGAAATCCTGAGTGTGTGTGTTGAATTTGTGTGCTGTGGGTCACACTCTGTCTTTTATATTTTTTTGACCAATGATACAACCACACGGAAACACATACCTCATGGTTTGAGAAGGAATAGACCTGGTATTCATCATATCTTAATGGTTGGAGAGAGGGCATGCATGCGCGCATGAGAGAGAGAATATGAATCCAATAAGCTTCTTGGTAAACACAAAAGTAGCTCCTTTTAGAATGCAGATACCCCCAGAAGGCGTTCCTTACTAAGCTGGCCCAGAAAAGGCCCTTTATTACATAGGTGTCTTTCTCAGTCACCTGAAAACAAGTTTTTTTTAAAAAAGGGATACAAATGAAGGACTATTTTGTATCTGTATATTCAAAATAAGATGGATATACAGCTACTTTCTCTTAATTCAATGAATAGAAAGATTTGTTCTAATAGATTTGTTCTAATAATATCCTGTTTGTGGACAGGATATGTTTGCATCTTTTTCTATGAATAGCCACTAGGAAAACAATATTCAAGGTATTAATTATTGAAACTGTCCTACTAGTCGGCTTGGAAACTGTCTCATTGTTATTTGTTTCAATAAAATTATCAAAAAAAAAAAAAAACAAGTTTTCTTCTACCATATGTGTGGAGTGCCTGTTACACTTGTTTCTGTGTTGAGTCCTGATGACAGAAATAAGAAAAAAAATCTTTTCATTTGTCAATTAATCTGTTGCATAGTGGCCACCTGAGTGCTCAAAAGCAATCTTTTTCGTGCAGGACACAAACATGTGGGTAAGATGTTTCCACTGTGCCACCACATCCCACGCAGCTCTCCGTGTTCCCAGGGCGAGGACAGCGAGAGGACGGAGGAAGAAAGACAAGAGTCCGCGTACAGAAACCTGAGACTGGGGCTGGGGAGAGAGTGAAATGGCTTAAGCACATGTCTGGCAAGTGCAAGATCATGGGTCTGATTCCTGATCAAAAAAAGAGAAAAAAACAGAAAACTGAGAGCCTCTCTCCTGCTGGGAAGGAGGAAGGGGGAGGGAGAGGAGGAAGAGAGGCTCTCGTGGTTACAGCGCATGTATTTATACACACAGGAGGCTGAATGTCACCCAAAAGCTCTCTGCCTAGCAGCTTGTCTAGCTGGCCTGTCTCAGGCCTCTGTGTTCCTGAGACTGGCCTTGCTCCAGTCTCCCTCGCAACCAGCCTTTTAGCCTCAGCTGCTTCCCACAACATCCCACTTAGATACTTTGGATAAAAGATTTATTTTGCATTTTCTTTATCCATTCATCTGCTGATGGACATAGAGGCTGTTCCCAAGAATCAGCTATTATGAATTTTTCTTTGTTTTAGGAGAAACCCAAACTATAAATAAAAAGCAAAATAAGATAGGTAATAGAAATTAAGGTGTTTCGGTTGTTCTGCTCATTGCTCTGACAAAATACCTAACATCCAAAGTTAAAGGAGGAAAGGTTTATTCAGCTTGCAGGTTGCAGGGGTTTCAGCCCAGAGTTGGCTGCCTCCAAGAGGGTCATCAGAGAGGAGAAAATGATGGTGAGCAAGAGACAGTGAGAGCAAGCAGCAAGCCCTCAGCAACAATGACAGCCTCTTTCTGTCCTTTATATATTCTGTCTCAGCGGCTGGACTGAGGGCGGGTGCAAACCACTCAGCAGATGAATTTAGTACTCACACACCCTTAATCTCAGCATCTCACACTTTAGATCCGGCTGCTTCTGAAAAAGGCCAACCTATGTCCGCACAAAGCTATGGGGACATCTAGGCACAAGCCATGACAGGAAAAAGATCTTTCTCAAACGATAAGGGGATAGAGAGATGGAGAGAAGGGAAGGGAAAGGGAATAAAAATGAAACAGATCTGTCATCCACCTGTAACCACTCCACGTAGAAGTGTGAGCATTGTGTAAGGCAAACATATAATAATAAAGATAAATACATAGATATTTATTTCACAAACATTTGTAAAAGCTTTAAGAGTATAAAAATCAGCAGCTAAATCAAGCTTGAAGGATAAGTGATGTACAAGTTGAATCTAAGAGCTGCATGCTATGGGGCAAGCTGTTCCTTTAGGTCCCAGGATGCTTCATAAGCAACCATAATAACACCTTGGAATCCCGTCAGTATTAAGGGGAAGTGTCCACCCTCACCCAGGCCAAAATCTGTAATCAGGAGGAAACCTGGAGCTTGCTGAAATGGTGATAAAGAGCGGATATTGAAGGGCAACTTCACAAATGTGATCATTGGTCGCATTTCCGTATGGGGAAAAGCACTGTCTTTCAATCTTCAGGAGATGCAGAATAAATTAGAGGAATATTTAAAGAATTCAAACTAAAGTAACTCTCTGCACTGAGAAATCATTGCATTTTTGTGTTTTGCAGAATTGTACTATTTAAGAAAATTTGTCCACCTGAAGTTATCATAGGCTAGTCTTGGGAAGGCTGAACTGGGTTTTTGCACCTAATTAGAGCTTAGCAAATGGTGTTATAATAAAAGTAAGGGGTTCTCTCTCTCTAGCAGGCTTTTGTAATTCTCACCTGAAGTTGTACCTTTCTGGAATCCTGGCAGTTTTTAGGTAAAGACATTAAACTGCATGAATGGTAACATGGTTTCCTTGACTCATGGTTGTACTTATCTTACTACAAATCTGATTGGAGAAAAGGCACAAACTATATTCTTACCTTTTCTATTTCTGTTTTCAAGTTTGAAGAAGCTAGTACATAACAAAGCTGTTTGAATTGAAACCTGTTGACTTTTGATTCCTCGTTCATTCTTTTCAAATGAAAGATAAGCTATTATGCATTTCCTTGAGTATGTGCCTTATTGTCCATTGACCTTTTTTTTTTTTTTTTTTTTTTTCTCCCAGTACTGAGGATTGAACTTGGAACCTTGTGCTTGCCAGGCAGGTGCTTATGCCACTGAGCTATTTCCCTAGCCCTGATCCTTTATTTGTTTAAAAACAAAACAAAACAAAACAAAAACAAATTAAATCATAGAGAAAATGCTGGGAATCATTAGGAGATCACAAAGTCACATAAGTTCTTAAATTACATTTTCAGAACCTCATAGGTTTTAAACTAAGATAAAATGCACAATTCAAAGGTTAAAGTTTTTATTTTTTATAATTCACAGGTTAAAACAATTACAGCTCTGGTCAAGGAGCTCAGCTACTGTTCTCCCCTTTGCATGGAGACACGCTATCTTCAGCTTCACAGTGAAGTATTTTGCTGAGTTCCGTAGTGCTATTCTTACCTGACAGAAGGTATTGGCACCCGCAGTTCACCAGCGGAAACACAGTGGGTCAGTGGCAATGCCAGGAAGGAATTCAGAAGTCTCGACCCCTGTGCATCTGGGGCCCACGGAATCATCCCTCAATGGCTAGCCCTCTCACATGGTTATTACTTTGTTTTACCTCCTTGCCTTGCTGGGTGGCTATAGTTCTTAGTCTTTTGTAGCTCATGAAGCAAATACTAAACGGAATTATTCTAGTGTATAGAAATTAAAGTAGTTTGGGCTTTAAATTCCTTCATTCGAGAAATGTAGGTCAGTTTTTTCATTTTTTAGAACTTTATCTTTCCCTCTCAACTCTAACTGTAGTGTGGTTAAGGGAATAGAACTGATCTAAAATCTAGAAGGCCCATTTGTTTTGTTCATATGCTCACCTCATGCATGATGACCCTGACAAATCACTCGCCCTACTTTAATCTCAGGTGCCTCCTTGCTGAAATGTAGAATAATGTGCACTTTTCATGCCTTGCCACTTGTGCTCCATTTTTTTGACAGTATGTGCAATAAGCAATGGTAAGATAATATCTGGAAGATTCCTTGGTAAGCTGCAAAGACACTGCCAAGGCCTTTGTACTTTTTTCAATCCCACAGGCTAAGTCAAAGACGAAAGTGAAAGACGACTATGAAATTTTATCCTGTTCTAATGACACAAGTTGGCCTTTAGTAAAAATTTCCCCATAACAGCAATTCAAGAGCAGACATTACAATAAGCTTAGCATCTCTTTAAAGTGCAAAGGCGCATCAGTTAAAACAAGGGGCAATTCCTGGGCTCCAATAATGTGTAGTGGGATCAAACTGCAATATCACTTCCAGGATCGATATAATTTAATAGTTTGAAAGATGTTTTCAAATTCTCTTTAGCTCCTGAATTCCAGATTTTCTTAACAATTAAAGGTGTTTTTTGAAAGACAACTCTGTGTGTGTGTGTGCGTGCGTGTGTGTGTGTGTGTTTGTGTCTGTGTTATTCGTCCAAGAGCGAAAGCTAAACGTGTATAATAAATATATACAGGTAAATGACTTTTTCAAAACTATCTTGGGCTTTTTAAGCTGAACTACTCATACGAGATTCCCACAGCTAAGAACACAGTCTAGTGCCTGATATTGAATACCACTTAAGAACCTGAAAGAAATGTCCTAGAATGGAGGTTATAGCATTTTTTCCCTGTTCTACTCCAGTGGGAGGAGGGTATCAGAATTTGTCATATTACCATGCATTTGGATGATGGATTGTATTTATATCCTCAGTGCTCTTGTTGCAATAAGGAAATATACACTGCCCTTATCTGTTTCTATCCACTCTGCCTGGCCTTTGAAATTCCTTTATCATATAAACCTTGAGATAAGAAATTTGAATCAATAAAAGTAGATGAATGGAAATGAACAGAAAGGAGAAAAAAAAAGAATTGATTTGTCAGAAAATCAACATTAATTTAACATAAAACTGACATTTCTCTCTCTGATTGCAAGATAACTTACTTTCAAATTTATGTGAAGACACTCAGACATATAATCTTTTAAGAACATTCTGTTTTGGTTATTGGTCAAGTCGTGAATATTGAAAATTCTTCCTCTCGTCGAAAAGCATGCTTTTCAAATGTTCTTTCTGCAGAACAGTACCGCAGGGCCATGCCGCTTGCTAGTACAAAAGTAGGTTCATTGTGTTCAATCTTTTTATAAACAAATGTTCTTGGTTCCTTAGACTAACATGAGAAAGGAATTTCCATCAAACACATATTTTTGATACTGGCTTGCACTCCAGCCCTCAGGAAAACATTAGCAGGTTCTTACTTTCAAGGCATTTGGAGTGAAACAAGTCATTTTTACTTAGCATTGATAAAAGTAATGTATACTTGTTTTTGTTCTCTCAAGACCACTTTTGGTTCTAAGTTTTGCTAGACTTTTATCTGCAGTACTGCCTGCCCCCTGTGGTGTTGGCAGCATCCGGGCTGTTTGCAGGGTCCTCTAGGGGTGAGCAGCAATTAGCGTCAAAGTTAGGGAATCAATGAAACCTTGGAAACAGGCTAGATTCAACTAGGGTTTAAAAGGCTCCTGTGGGTGAATACTCACAGCCTTTAAAACTCATAAGTATGAACCCGCCAGTGCAAATTTCTTTTTTCTTTTTGTTTTTTGAGATGGGGTCTCACCATGTTGTTCAGACCAGCCTTGAGCTCGTTATGTAGACCAAATTGTCATAGAACTCACAATGGTTTTCCTGCCTCGGCCTCCCAAGGGCTGGGATGACAGGCATGCACCACCATCCCTTGCTCTAGTGCAGAATTTAAGAAGTCATAGTCATTCCAAATGTATATGACCACAACCACCTTTTTCAGCAAGCTGTATTTTTGGGGAAAAAATAAAATTTGAAAATTGAGATCAGTGTGAACTCACAGAAAGCCTCTGCTATTTAAAATCTACTAGTTTACAATCTGAATTAGATTCTGAGAGCATTACAAAAGAAACTGATATTTATTAGATATTCAAAACACCTTTTTCAGACTCAATTTCCACAGCTATAAAATGAGAATAACCATATTTACTTTGTGGATAATGCATTTAATCCCAGCATGTGGGAGACTGAGGTAGGAGGATGGCCATGAGTTCAAGGCCAGCCTGGAGTAGGTAGTGAATGAGCTCAAGGCTAGTCTGAAATACAGAGCAAGACCCTGTCTCAAAAAAAAAAAAAAGTTAGTTCAAACCACATGATAAAAATTTTAAAAAGAAAAACAAGTAAGTGAAAATGCCCCATAATTTGTAAGGTATTTTAAATTTTAAGATACAACCCATTATGAAAATAATTGGCACAGCACTAAAGCTGCTCTTACTAACCATGTTTGCCTGCTCATGTTTCAATTGCGCTGCCATTAGATTAATGATTGGTAGTAGTCAGATTAACTGGGGCTGTGTCTAGTCACTTTCTCATGGTGCTTAACAAAACCCTTGATATACCCAATTTCAGGGAGGAGGAGGCGGAGGCAAGTTTTACATTAGCTCATGGTTTTAGGAGGACTTGGTCCATGGTTACTTGGTACCATGGTAGAAACAGTATGGGCAAAGGGCATGGTTTAGGGAAGCTGCTAACCTCATTGCAGCCAGGAAGCAAAGAAGGAAGGAGGAGCTCAAGATAGGGATACACCTTTTCATGTCACAACTCCAGTGGCCAACCTCCAACTAGACTTCCCCTCCTAACAGCAAATTCAAATATCACCTAATCAATAGATTAATTCATTGATATGGATAGTGCCCCTATGATCCAATCAACCTTTCAAAAATCTTATCTGTGAACATATCTGTCAGATCTGCTGCCAGAGGGAACAACAGCCAGGCCCCCTTGGATCATGCCCCCAATGGCCTCTGAGGGTCCAGATGGCTGAGCTTGGAGTAAAACTTTTCTAGGTTTCCCTGAATGAGCAAAGGGCCCTGGTGCTGTTTTCTCAAGCAAAGTCTTTCCAGTGAGCATGCCCTTTTACAATGAGTTTGCCCCTGAGCCTGAGCAGGAGATGGTCTGACCCATTCCTGAGATCTTCAAGCCATTTTCCTATTGTCCTAATACAAAGTGTTTGTTTTCATTTTAATAATCATTTCAGCAACCATCTTCTCCATGGTCCCAACTTTGTAGAATGGCCTTTCTAGTGAACCTATAAGCATTTCTCATCATTTGAATGTATTTTTTATTCTCCTGATTATCACTATAAATCTGGCTAAAGGCCAGATTTGGCTGTACCTATTACTACAGTTTGAACATTGGATAATTTGAAATTTCTTCTAATAAATCAATTAGTCAACTACCTTGAAATTCACCCTCATGGAAAGGGTTAAGACATGGACACAATGTAGACAAATTATTTGTCAGCTGAAACACACATGACATTCATTCCAGTTTCTACTATAGTCCTCAATCCCATCTGAAATTGTATCAGATTGGCCTGGCCTTTACTGTACTTGTTCCTATTTGTATTTTGACCACCAGCCAAAATCACCTATCAATCTTAGTTTACAACACCCTAGGGCTTCTCTAGCTTCCACTTCCAAATTTTTCCAAACTTTTCTCACACACCAAAGAGTTCCAGTGAATTCTAAACCCAGTGTTCAGGTGCAGTCACTGCAAAGAACCCACTGCTCTGATAGCAATTTTTGTCCTTCACTTTTCTATTTCCTGGTTTTTCATCACACCTGCAACTTCAGGGAAGAAAGATTTATTTTTGCCCACTTTACAGAGGATTCAGTCCATGGTTGTTGGCTTCAACACAGAAATAATAGGGCAGGAGAGGATGGCTTAGGAAGGCTACTCACTCAGAAGCAGTTGGGAAGCAGAGAGTATGCTAGATGAAAGAGACAAGAATATATTGCCTTGGGGGCTGGCAGATGGCTCAGTAGACTAAACACTGGCCTGGCAAGTGCAAGGTCCTGAGATTAACCTCCAGTTCCAGAAAAAAGAAAAAAAAAAAAAAAACAATAATATACTTTTGGGCTGACCAAATAGCTCAGCAGATTAGAGTGCCTGCTGGCTGGTGCAGGGGCTGGGGTTTCTATCCCTGAGCCTGCCATGCTGGCCCCACTCCCAGGACACACTGAGATGGCAATTGAGACTGGGCGTGGTGGCGCTCACCTGTAATCCCAGCTCTTGGGAAGCTGTAAACAGGTGGGTCATTATGAGTCTGATCTAGTAATGAGACCCTGAACACCCTGTAGACCCTTCCCTAAAATACAAAAAGAAAAAACAAACAAAAAAGAATATAGCCTTCTAAGTCATACCCCACTGAGCCATCTCTAACCAGGCCCTGCCTCTTAGCAACACAATGAGCTGTGGATAAATCTACTGACGACTCTACTGATGAGTATGGGGTAGGATATAATCGCCCTTAAAAACTGCACCTCTGAACACATGCGGCACCTGAGGGACATTTTAGGTCTAAACCATGATATGCTGTAAAGGAGATGACTTCTTTTTTGAACCACTCAGGAAATAAAGTACTAAATGAAAGAGAAATAACTACTAAATTAGCAACTATGCAGACAAAGTTTTGAAGTGGATCCCTGTTTCATAACAATATTACCTAAGAAGTCCTGTATTAATTCCTTGTTAAACTAGAGATGATAAATATTAGCAGATAGGTTTCATTATAGTTAGTAAAATACCAAGGTATTGTTCTCATTTAGATTAGCAATGAAATACTAAGAAATGAGGAAGACCAATTATGTAAGTAAATGAAATAATTTTGAATTTCACTCACCTTTAGCTAGATGGCTATTGAATACCAGTAATGCTTCCATAAAATCACAAGTAGCAGAATAAAAAAAATTCTATCCAATTTGTACTGATTTGACAAAACACTAGAGACTATGTAATTTATAAAACCAGGAATTTATTCTTTCACAGTTTTAGAAGATAGGAAGTCCAAAGTCAAAGTGCCATAGTGTTAGGGCCCAGTCTCTCTACTTTCAAGAAGGCACTGTGAATGCTGAATTCCCTAAATGAAAGAAAAATTCTCTCCTCATGTAGAAGAACAAGAAAACAAATACTTGTAAACCTTGCTTTATAGTAATAGTTAACAGTGATGAAATAGTGAATTAGCTGCTAAGAATCCCTTAAAATGAAATTGTTGTGTGAAAAACTTCTCAACTTCCCAACTCGTATATTCAATCCTAACTCTCAGCCCTCAGAATGTTACTGCGTTTAGAGAATGAACCTTTAAAAAGGTAATTAAAGTAATACAAGGTCATATGGGTAGGCCCTTATCCACACGACTGATTTCTTATCAAAAGAGGAGATTCAAATATAATCAGACTAAAGGGTACAGTGAAACGATCTTACGGGCTGAGAGATAACTTAGAAGAAATCGAACTTGTTATCATTTTGATCTTGGACTTCTGTCAGACTTCTTTTTTTTTTAGGAAAGGGTCTCCAGAGTGTTCAGGGTCTCACTACTAGATTGGACTCGGTGATTCTCCTGTTTATAGCCTCCCAAGGGCTGGGATTACAGGCACACGCCACTGCGCCCAGTCTCAATTGCTATCTCAGCGTGCCCCTAGGGCAGGGCCAGCATGGCAGGCCTGGGGATTGAAGCCCTGGCCCCTGCACCTGCTTGCAGGTGCTTTAATCCACTGAGCTATTTGTCCAGCCCTAAAATTTATTTAATTATAAGTGGATACAAATACTTTTTTATTTTTATTTTTATATTTTTTTTAGTGGCTGGGTTTAACATCCAGTTCATGCAATTTTTTTTTTCTTTTTTTGTAGTTCTGGGGATTAAGCCAGGATCTTGTGCATGCCAGGTAAATGCTCTGTCACTGTGCTACAGTCCTGGCCCTCTCTGCCAGACTTTTGAGAAATAAATTTCTGTCATTTAATCTACCAAATCTGGTACTGTTATAGGAGACTAAGAATATTAATATGATATAGTTATTAAATATTTCATTCTGTACTTTTAAATTGTCCCCACCCTGAAATGACATTCTGGAAACGTGACATTATTATGAATTTAAGACAAGGAAAATGGATATAAGTGGTTCTGCCTTCTGCTTATGCTTGGTTCATGGTTTAGTTGAAACGGCCCTCTTCCTGCACACCAGCTATCTAATAAAATCTCTGTCTATGACTCGGAAGTGGATTTCTAAGACTGCTCTTGAATTGCCCTACATTAGAAAAATAGTAAAATTTAATGTAACAGAAAATAGCCCTAAAGGTGCATGGGTACACTGAAAGTGCAGTCCACATACCGAACACCAGATGGCAGTTGGGCTAGCCAAGGAGAGCTCCCCAAGCAAGTTAGTAAATTTGCAGAGTACCTGAAATGGAAGTAACTGAACTCTAGATTTTTATGAAAACAGACAAATTTAAAACCCCTATGTATATAATTTTATACTATTTTTCCATTAGCATATGTAAAATAAAAGCTTGAAGAAAGCATATCTGATCTGATTATACCAGTTGCTTTTTTTCAGTGATTAGGCAAATCCTAGCTCCATGGTTTGCCAACTAAATGACTAAATAATCATGAATATTTTACAAGCCTCAGTTTTATTACCTGCAAAATACTACAGGCATTTGCCAAGCATTTTTTAAGCTCCTTCTCTATGCAACATGTATTCTGGAATCGGGATGCAGCGTTTTAAAAAGACAGAAATCGTTGCCTTCATGAAACTTATGTTCTTGGCACTAAAATCTAGTGATCAACCAGGGAAGCTCTATCATTTAAAATCAGATAGACACTGTGTACCAGGATGTTGAAGTGATGTTCTCTCTCTCAGTTTTCACTGAATTCCCAAAAGCTCAAACAAAATGATAGATTCAAATTGTTTCTCCATTTGAAGCAGGGTCTTTGTCGGGGCATGAATGGATCATTTGCAAGGGGGATGGCTAACAGCTGCAAATCTTAGCTCAGTTCCTACTGCGACATGTAGGGGAATATGTAGAGATTGAAAGAAAGGATTTTTTTTTTTTTTTTTTTGGTATTGGGGATTGAACTCAGAATCTTGCAGTTACAAAGGCTTGTTTTTTAAGAGGCTTCATGTACAAAAAGTTGTTGAAGGACTGTGTATTCCCTCCATAGTAAAAGGGGGTTCATGTTCCTTCTCCGTGAATGAGGCGGGGATCTTCAGGAGACCCATTGAGAAGACTCGACAGACGTTCCCTGGAGTTGCAGCACAGAAAGCCTGGGTGAGAGGCCGAGCCTGCTTATGCTGAAGTGACAGTGCCGAGAAAGGAAACCCAGGTTGGAAGCAGAACACACATCTATTCCTGACTGGTAAAAAAAAAAACATGAGGATTTATTATGGACCAGATATGAACTCTGAGGAAGTTGAGACTCCAGATTGGGATGAACAGCGGGATCCCCACAAAGGAGTTGACCAGCATTGAGAGGCACTGCCAACCTCCCAGTGTGAGCGCCTCAGCAGCCATGTCTTTGAGGACTTTGCTAAAGAAAGAGCCAGTGCTGGCCATCGTCACCTCAGCATGGCCTGGAGTTTAGACTTGCACCACCTTACTTGGCCTCTGACCTCTGCCCCAACTCCTCTCTGAAGTGAGGACGCAGGGAGCTGCTCACAGAAGCAAGAGGAAAGAGAGTTCCCCAGCCCCTTCCTCCCCGTGCAGACTTCCGGCCCACGGCAGGCCCACACGTGGGCAGGGAAAGAGCCCTGACTCCAGGGTAGCTGGGAGCATTATGTCACTGCTGTGAATATTATAGTTCAGAAATGAGAATATTGTTGTGCTTAGCAGGGATTAGAGGGTTTATGCGATTGATTAGAGGATTTATGTTATTGATGGTAGGAAGCAGAAAGATAAACTTCATGAGAGGCGAAGAGGATTAGGGAAGAAAGGAGAAGGGAGCAGGAGGTAGAACAGTAACAATGACCATGATGAAATGCATGCATACATGTTCCCAAAATGAATATAATTATTATGTATTTCAATATACACTAAAAAAAGACTTAAAATTATTTTGGTTCTGCAAGAGGTCTCATCTGGGATAGAAAATACCTACTCCTTCAGATCAAGTCGAAGATTTATCATACACCAAGGGCTTAGCGCAGTACATAAATAATTCCGATTTTATCATTGTTCTTATCAGCCACCCCACTGGGTTATGAATCACATGGCTTTTATGCTGGGGACTGAATAAAGGTTGTCAGGGACGCCGAAGTAGTAAAAGAATCTCGCACTGCTCTTCAGTTCCCTCCGTCCTCCTCTCCTGGGCTTGTGGGCTGGGCTTGGTGCCCGAGGGCCTAAAAAGACAGGAATGTCTCATCTCGCATGATTCAGATTTTCCAGGCCTCAGGTCACAGTCCTGTGAGCAGGTTAACTTGTCAGGCAAGTACCATCCTGATTAAAACAAAGTTCAGAGGCACCGGTGGGCCCCAGTAAGCACGCACGTGTATAAATGAGTGTGCAAAATGAGAGAGACTGGATTATTTCCAGGACAGTGGGGGTGAACCAGTAGTAGGCACCAAAGCAGAAGTCTTCAGAAACATTTCTTCCCTGCAAGATTATGGGATGTTTTGCCAAGGTTGTCATGCCTTTCAGTGAATGAAGTACTTTTCAAAGCCATGTTCTGCCAGTTCTTCCAGGTGTTAGCAGTAACATAGTGAGAAAATAAAAATATTCCATCAGTCAAACTTGGGAAATGCTGCACACTATATCCTCCCCTCTGGGACATGGTAGCACATGAAAGTCTTCACACCTACAGAGAGTAACTTTGCTAGACCAGCGTACTTCCCAGCAGGAGGTGGAAACACTTCTTATCTCAGCACACGTGGTAGCATCCATCTGACCAGCATTCGACGTAACACTTTTCTGGAAAACGTAGGACTTCAGCTTTGCTTCTAGAGAGCAGCAGCATGTAGATAAGGTGCTAGAGAGATTTTCGAAATCCATGACCTCCAAATTCAAAAAGCAAGCTCTTGAGGATCCAGTAGCATCCATAGAGAAGGGTAGCTTCTGATGGGGTGAGGAATAATCAAGAAAAGAATGGACATCACAACACCTAAAAGACTGGGAGGCCAAGGGAAGCGAGCAATGGAGAAATTCTGTGTACTATAGGTGTGAAAACAGTATTTCAAGGTCCCATGGAGACAAAACACTGGAACAAGATAGAGGTGGTCCACTTTACACCTTAGTACTAGTGAATTTTATTTTTACTTAGTTGAAACTTGAGCGCTTGCTATAAGTCATGCACTGAATAGCTACTATGTGATCACAACTACTAATTCATCAAATCTTCCATATAACCTTTAAACATAGGCAATACCATCCTCCCTTTCCACAGAGAAAGGCACTAACACACAAAGGTGTTTACTAGGGCTGGCCTGATAGCTCAGCAGTCTAAAGTGCCTGCTTAGGCAGCCGGGGTTTTGGTCCCAGCCGGCCATGCCGGCCTTGCCCACGGGTGAGCTGAGACCACGATTGACACTGGGCGTGGTGACACGGGCCTGTAATCCTTGGGAGGCTGAAATTAGGAGGATCACTACAAGTCTAATCTACTTAGTGAGACCCTGAGCACCCTGTAGACCCTGGCCTAAATACAGGAGGAAAAAAAAAATATTTACTAACTTTCTAATGAACCAGGACTCAAATCAAGATTATCTGCTTCTGATAGCTCAGCAGACTAAAATGCCTATTTAGGCAGCTATAGAGACTGTGGTTCAATCCCCGGCCTACCATGCCAGCCTGGCACCTGGGGAGTGATGAGATGGCAACTGAGACTGGGTGTGGTGGTGCACACTTATAATCCCAGCACTAGGGAGGCTGAAAACAGGAGAATCACTACTAGTCCAATCTGTGTAGTGAGACCCTGTAGGCCCTGTACTAAACTACATTAAATAAATAAATAAAAATCCATCTGCTTTCAATAGCCATACTCTTTGCTCAGTGCTGCTTTTGAAAATCCAGAGAGCGAAACAAAAAGCACAGCATCACTTAAAACTACGGACCATCCTGTATCATTTCATACTTCAGACTCGGATGCCAACGTGAATGGACCTCCGCCCATGCCGCCCACGCCCACACAATTCTAAGTCCTCTGAAATTCACCTTGGTCAAAACTGATGTTAAGGTTTGTTATTGTAACTTCTTGATGTGATTTTTTTCTACGCCTAACATGAAGCTAAAATTGATGCGAGGGGTGGGGCTCCAGGTAAAACAACATAAATGTAAAGTATTTTAGCTCAGCGATATTGCCTGAGGAAACAACTTACATTTTTCATGAGAAATATTAAGCAGGAGGACTTGATAGCACTTCATCTACCATTTAATCAGATTTAGCTCTAGAAATAGGGACAGATGGGAAAGGCTATATTTTTCTTTTTTCAAAATGTAACCATAGTTTGCTGTAACAGTAATCCAGACACACATAATTTGGAAAACTAAGTTTATAATTAAACAATAAAAGTAGTTCTAGCAGTGTAACTTAGTGTAAAGAGCTTTTGCCCAGCATGTGTGGGGCCTTAGGTTTAATCTCTAGTACTACCAAAAAAAAAAAAATCTTTAAATGTATAATTCTACCGCCCAGAGGCAATGGCTTTCATATATTTAAATTATCTTTGTTGATGTTGAAAATATGTATGTGTGTACCAACACAAGCCATTCTAAATACACTTTGAATTTTACACATTTTACTTAATAGTATATCTTATGTACCTTTTCTAAAAAATCTCATGTCTCTAATAATTTTTGTTCTAAGGCCTGTCGTCTTTTTCAAGTTTTCTACTGTTCATTTTTTGTGCAGTTTCTTTGGCTTCCAGCTTTCAACAGAACTAATATGCTTCTCTTGCTGCTGTCTTCTGCAGTGATTTCTCTGGCTTCGTACTCCCTGGCTGGACTCATTCATGAACAAATAGGTTTCTATTTATGCAAGTCAAGGTTGGAACTGGTAGTTTTAACTCAGCCAATCTCAACAGATAAGATTTTCTGTTTCTGTTTCTTCATCTTTGCCTTACTCCATTTCCTAATCTTTGGTAACATCATTTGTAGTTTTGATTTAATTATATATGTATAATATCTACATATATATGTATATATACTCCATAAAGATGATTTAAAATTATAAGTCTTATGATCACATTCAGTTAGAAATTACTTCAAACTTATACAGTATTGTGAAATTAAAAATAGTATAAAGAACCAACATATCTATAATCTTTTCCTTCACTTGCCTACTCAACACTATATCCCATTTTTATTATCTATTTTTATTATCTCGGAGCTACATGAAGAGAATAAAAATCCTCAATAATTTTGTGTCGATTAATCTTGTCAACTTGATTGGCTTCAGAGATGTCTAAGAGATTCATGAAGCCCACAGCTGGTTGCGCCTGGCTGGGGCAGGGTGTGTGGTCCTGGGGCTGCACCTGGTCCCTGGCGCTCCTCTCTGGCTCTTCCTTGGTCACACTTCTTCCTGGCTGCAGTGAATTTCACAGCTTTTCTCCACTGTGTCTTTCGACATGGTGTTTCTGTCTCAGAGCCGCCTGTCAACGACCCATAGCTCTCAACCTATGAGCTGAAATAAACTCTTCCTTTGCAAAATTGTGTATGCCAGGTATTTTATCCCAGTAATAGAAAGTTGATCTATCCAGCAGCATTAGTGAAGACCTGGATATTTGCATGATCTAAAAGTCCATCTTCAGGGGCCGGGGAGATGGCTCAGTGGAATAAGCACTTCCCTAACAAGCACAAGGGCCTGGGTTCGATCCCTGGTTCTACCAAAATAGGTAAATAAATAAAGGTCAATCTTCAGAGATTGCTTTTTAATCACATGTGAAATCAATAATGTATAGTGACTCAAGAGCTAGGAATTTGGGCAACACTTCAACATAATGACTACAATTGCCTTTACCAGTGAGGGACAGATATGTTTGCAGATGAGATATCTTGAGGAAAAAAAACACACACATTATTTATATCTAACCCTATAGAAACTTCAAGCAAACAGAAAATCAGACAGAAAAAAAGGAAAAAAAACAGTGAAGATATAAAAAATACTTGAAAAACATTATCAACTCACTAGACTGAATACTTATGGAACCCTCCAGCCAACAAGAATAGTCAATATTGTCAATAATTTGCACAGCAATGTTTATAAGATAATTATATTATGGAACATAAAATATGTCCTAATGAGTGTTGATCTTATTTTGACATACAATTACATTTAGCAGCTTTTATTTTTTAAAATATACATGTGCATTTTCAAGTGAACATTAATTATACGGACTATTTGGTTTCATTGGGATATTTTAACAAATGCACATAGCGCACACTGACCATGTTCTCCCCTTAGTTCTAGTCACTTACACTTTCCTCTTCCCTTGATTGCCTTCTTCGTCTCTAGTCATCTCTCTTCTACTTTAAAGTCACTTTTTTTTCCTAGACCATACTTATGAGAGAAAACATGCAATACTTAAGTGACTGTCTTATGTAGCTTAATGTGATGATCTCCAACTCCAAATTTCAAGTGTTTTATAAACATTTATTATTGTAGTTAAATTATCCTGACCGTGATAATTTAATTCCTTTTTAGGTAAAGAATACTAAAATACACTCCTTTATAACTCCTGCTTGTTTTCACATTCCACTGGCTTATGATATTATTATTATTATTATTGTTATTTTATTTTTTTGCGGAACTAGGGATTGAACTCAGATCCTTGCATTTGCCAGTCGAGCACTTATCCTACTGAGCCATCTCCCGGCTCCAGGACATTATTTTCTACCCCTTCATTTTCAGATTGCATATGTCTTTGCTGATGAGGTGTAGGGGGGGTTTGTTTGTTTGTTTTTGTTTTGTTTTGTTTTTCATAGGCAGAATACTGTTGGATCTTCTATTTTTAATGAAATCTGCCAGTCTGTGTCTCTTAATTGGAGAATTAATACTCCTTACAATCATGGTCATTATTGAAAGCATGTACCAATTGCTGTCATTTTGTTATTTTTTAATGTTTATTTCTCATATCTTATTTGCTTACTGTACTTCTGTACTTCTGGTGAGATTTATCCCTCCTTGTGTTTCAGGGTTATACAGGGTGTGCCTAGGTGGGTCATGGGTAAGTGTCTTCTGTGATGCCAGTTTCGTGGTCATTAATTCCTTTAGTTTATGCTTATGTGGGGAAGGTCTTTATTTCTCCTTCAATTCTTTTTTTTTATTTAACAAAAATTTAATATATGAAAATGTGTATGACCCAATCTTGAGTCAATGAAAGTAGCACTTGGAGGAGGGGCATGAATTTTTCTGCTGAGCAGTCATTATTTAAACTCGT
>NDGN011479760.1:0-10502 GCA_002564285.1 Tympanoctomys barrerae
GCAAACTTAGGTTGTTAACCCTCCAGAAGAGAAGCTTATTGTTATTACCATACAACCTAGGCAAACTCATCTTCTTAGTTCATGTATTTATTGAAATGTTTGACAAAAATATTTGGACCCAGAGCTCCCATGTTGAAAAAGCTTCAACTCCTGCCTTGTATGGGGAAATGGGGACTATGAGGAGACTTCATTGTCATCAATATGCTGTGTTATGGAAGAAGTCCTGTGAACAAATACCAGGTTACTAAACATTTGACTTTTATTTAATTAAAAAGATTACTCTCTGTGGATCTTATGTAATCTAGCCAGCACACTAAAAGAAGATGAAGTTTTCAGAGTTTCTCCTAGTGTTCTATAAAGAAGGAGCAGGCAGAACATGACTAGGGACTAGTCCTAGATAGGCCACATAGGAAGAACCTAAGTGGCTTCAATACATAAAGCCAGTCTCTTCTGAGACCCAGCCAGAAAAGGGGCTTAAGTACTTGAACTTCTAGAAGAATACCCATCTCCGAAAAAAGTATACAAAAAAGGGGGATAGAAGTGAAGAACCATTTTGTAGTGAAGAAAAAAAAATATATATATATATACATTTGTATGTACAAAATAATTAGCATAGACATACAACTACTTTCTCTTAGTTCCGTGAGAAGAAAGATTTGTGTTTAGATAGTGTTTAGACAAGATATCATGTCTGCATCTTATACTATGAAGAACTACTATAAAGACAACACTATACAATGTATTCATTATTATAAATGTCCTACTAACTTGTTTTGAACCTGAATCACTACCACTTCTTTCTCAATAAAATTAATAAAAAAGAAGAAGAAAGAAATCTAAACACACACAAAAGAATAATTCTGGCAATAATGGTTGGTTAGTCCGCAAGAGGATCCTCAGCCTCAGATGAGGTATCCTTGCTGGCCTAGGGATATTCTAAGCAGAGAATGTCATGCCCAGATTGCTGAGCTACAAAACTATGATATAATGTAAGAGTAATATTGAAGCTCACTAAATCTATGCAAATTTGTAATGCACCCATAGAAAACTAATATGAAAACACCGTTACCTTATTTGATTAATGTTGTTCTTCATTGCTTTGGATATATCTGCTGTATTTTTCTGTTGTTATAATCCTGTAAAGTAATTTCTCTTGTTTAAAAGAGGCGTCAAAAGCTTTTTAGTTTGTGTGTTTCAAGTTTAATAATTATTTAGTATGGTTATGAATGTGAGTGCATGTTCTATTTCTGATTCGTTCTTAGCTCTTAACACTCTCTTGAAATAAAGTTCAAGGAGCAATGGTACCTGATAGGTTCCTAGTGTATGCATCCCTAAACCCAGCAGGGGATTGAGCATGCAAATGCATGGGGGAGAAGGAAGAGTTATGCTAATGAATTGTCTCCTAGGTTAACACTAACTCAATGGATTTCAAACATATGGTCCCTGTGCTCCCACTTTCCTCAATTCATTTAGTTCTGACACTGCCCCAGGAGTAGACAGGTTTCTGCTGTGTTCTGTTTCGTTAACTATTCCCTTCTCTTTACTGATCAATGGGATTTTCTTAGCACCTTGTGGGTAACAGCATTTGTAGCCCTTCCACATATTAAGGGAAGGAGTCTCCAAGCACTGTTCTAAACTCCCACCTCACATGACTGCTTCCCCCTTTCTGGAGATGTACACCATCAGGAAAGTGTTCTCAAGCTTCTTCCTTTTGCCAGAGGGCCTTCTTGGCCAGGTTCCAAACTCAGCACTCACCCTAGTTTATCTCTTCTTAGAAGTGGCCAGCTGTTCTGTGCCTGGCACATCGGTCCTCCCACTTGGCCCTCTCCTGCAGGAAGCATACTTTTCCTCAATTTGAGGCCAGTTATCCTCTATAATAGGTCAGGAAAATTTTCAAACGTAGTCTTCATTCCCTTTATTTGTCATTACAAGTTTGCAAGCAATGCTCTTCCCAGTTCCCAAAGTCATTAAGTAACTAAGATGGCCCACTCTTCTAAATATGACACTCTTGCTCTTAAATGATATAATTTTACTCTGGTTGGGTATTACATATTAGAAAAGTACCCAATAACATCATGAAAAATGCCCAGTAATACATTCACTGGAATACTGCTCAGAGTTCTATATGGCCATTTAATCTGTGAATAATTATCAAGCTCTGTTGTCAAAACAGGGTGACACTTCTCCATAGAATGGGACTTATGTGGGTCACACTTTATCTTGATGAACATGGAGCGGTGCTTCAAAGAAGTACAATTTGCTCAACCTGCTATCTTGTAATACAGATTCTGTATGTGACCCAGTTGCTTGTGACATCAGATCCTTTGTCTTCCATTCAATATTCACCTTGGGTGACACATCTTCAGAAAAACAGCCAAGCAGCACAGCTGGAGTTAATAAACGGAAGGAGGCTGCCCATTACCAGATACAGATGTGTCTGTTGTTTGGGATTTTTCAGTATTTCATTATCTCTGCATCAGCACCAGTATTCTCACAGCTGAGAAACCACTGACATAATGCAGCTTGAAATGATAAATGAAAGGAATGTAACAACCGCAGTACTGAACATTTGATTCTCTAGACTTTTTTGTTTTCCTTTTTGCAGGGATGTATCTGTTTATTTGACTTTCTTTGTTGGCAGTCACACTCCACCTCTCAAATAGTTCATCTGAATCTGAGGCTGGGAATGTAACCTCACCATTTTCTCTCATTAAAAAAAAGAAAGAAAGAAAGAAAAGATTTGTTTGGTCAATAAGCTGTATGGAATTTCAATTTCCAAACAATTTCTTTTTTTTTTTTTTAATTGATGTGTCTGGTACAGGGTCTCACTACACAGCTCAGACTTGTAATGATTGTCCTGTTTTCACCCTCCCTAGCACTGGGATTATCACGCCCAGTTTCAGTGGCCAGCATAGCATGCCCAGGAGTGGGGCTGGCACAGCTTGTGGTGCTGGGAATGGAACCCTGGTCCCTATGCTGGCCTAAGCAGGTTCTTAGTCCACTGAACTGCCTTTCCAGACCTTCCAAACAATTTCTTGAGACAAATGTAAAAAGGATCAGGTGTTACAATAACTTTAAGCATGAGCATATCTCTGTATCTTAGGACATGTTACTAATGTAGGCTTAGTGTTTATTTATTTTTAATAGGCTTATTATTTATTTATTTAGGCTAGTATCTTTTTATTCTTAGTATAAATTTCTAGGCTTAGTATTTATTTATTCTGCTTTTCTGTATTTGTAAAGGAAGAGTCTACAGGGTGTTCAGAGTCTCACTACCAGGTCCAACGCATAGTGATTCTCCTGTTTCCAGTCTCCCAAGTGCTGGGATTACAGGCGTGCCACCACACCCAGTCTCAATCCTGTCTCAGTACACCCTGGCAGCAGGGCTGGCAGTCGAGCCAAGGGATCCAACTCCTGGCCTCCGCATCTACCTAAACAGGCGCTTTAATCCATTGAGTTATTTGGCCTGCCCTTAGGCTTAGTACTTAGAAGTGAAAGAAATTTACCTTGTTCTCTTTGCTTTTGAATTAACACACTACCACATGAGATTCTAAAAATAAATAAAAAATTGTGCTGAGTAGAAGTATATATTATGCCATTAACAGTTTCTTTAGCTTTTGTAATTCTGCTGTCTATCATTGTAATCTTCCCTTTGTCTAAACCAGTGATGATGAACCTATTAGAGATGAGTGCCCAAACTGCGATCCAAAACACATTTGCTTATCTCAGAGTCCAAACCCTTCCATTCAACCTGAATACTCCGTTTTAGTTAGAGGAAGACAACTCACACCCTTGGCTCGAGAGTGCTGACCGAGAAGTCTCTGTGTACCAGCTGCTTGGCCTACTCTTGCCACTACTGGATTTAGGCATTCACACCCACACTCCTTTCTTTCATGATTGCCCTGAACTCTCAAAAAGTCTATGGCAGCAAAATCCATTTTCCTACCTGCCAACTTCTGCCACCCAGCTGAATATGGCAGAGGTACAGTGTGTGTAACTTTGAGGCTTCCTTTCAGAAAAGTCTCCACTGAGAGCCCAAGGAAGCCTCCATCCTGATTAATAATCTGAATCTATTTGCCTGAGTCACTTATTATTCTTTCCTAGATAAGTGGCTCACACTATTTTTCATTTTCTTCAAAGTGCCAAAACCTTTTTACTACTGCCTTTCAGTTTGCTTCCTTCTACCATGCAGAGAGGAGCACACATTGAAAGCCTGCTGCTTTACCCACTATTTATCATTATCTATGTGCATATTTGATGTTTACTTTCCTCCTAGTCCAGGCAGACCTCTTAGGAGCTTCAGTGCATAGAGTTCCTGCTCAGTGTTGAGAAGCAATATCTCTTACTCACATAATCCTGTACACCAGCCTTTATCATCAATAATAATCATTCTTCTACATCACTTCATCAGTGTGTAAATTTGTTTTTTATTTCATCTCTTAAAAATAGTGACATCAGTCTTAGGAGATAGGTCAGTGGTTTAAGCACCTGCCAGGCAAGCACAAGGGCCCAGGTTTGATCTTCGGTACCGCATGCCATGCCAACCCCACGTATCTGAGCAATCAAAATGGGGCATGTTGAATCATGCCTCTAATCCCAGAGCTGCGGAGGCTGAGATAGGAGGATCACCATGAGTCAGAGTCTCATAGGGAGACCCTCCACCCAATAATAAATAAATAAAAAGTCTAAAAAAAAAAGTGACATCAAAATTCTCTGGGCCCAGTTCGCGTATACCTTTTAATGGAAAGTGTCAAAGGAGGCCCTACTTCCACTGAGTGTTTCCTAAATTACTTCTCACTTCCACATTCATTCTGCAAGATATTTTGACTTATTGCTGGAATGAACCGATCTTTGAATCCCTGCATTGACTTCCGAAGGATCCTAGATGATGCCACCTCCTTCCACAAGCAGTGAGCAGGGCCCTAAACCCACACGTCCAAGAGTTGCGCATGTCACGCACTTCAGTAAGGCAAGCGTGAGGCAGGAGGCAAGTGCACAGCACAGCGCAAACCCACAGAGTCCTGGCCTCAGGCAGCAAATTCAGGCCACGGAGGCTTCATAATCTTCTGGATTCTTGCTTTCCTCTTGGCCATCTTTCAGAAATAGAAAAAAAGTGATGATAAATGATTTTTAGCTATTAGTTTCAATATTTGTAATTTTAAAGATTTTTTTTATTTTAGTGAGGTTTTAATGCCCTGACTTTCTATTTAAAAGGGTGAGACACCTTTTTAAAAAATCATACAATTGAATATATGAAACATTTGTCTATGAATAGAAAGAAAAAAGGAATTATCTTTATAAAAGTATAATTTGTTAGCATGTAATGAGAGGCTTTGGAGACTGAGCCAAGAAATCTGGTTTCCCGCATCCCCTCTCTCTTTGTTTTGCCCTCATTCCAACAGAGGCATTTGGCTTTTTCAATCACCAAAAGCAAAGGTGATTTATTGTGCTTCTGGATTCTAGGCAGACACACACAAGGCTAGACATAGTCTGGGGTCTAAAGGTGGCATGCGAAGCTGGGTAATAAAACACATTAAAGAGCATCTATTTACAGATTAGACACTCTGTGTACAAATATAAAAGATCCGAGGCCAGGGAGAAAGAACAGCTGCCACACAGCTCTGGGAAGGTGTGTCCTGTCCTGAAATTCCATCCTCCCTTGGACTTAGACTCCCCCAGACACTCAAGAGTGATGTAATTAGAACAGAATAACATGAGGGAGCAGCACGAAATAAATCCATCAGCTTTGGTGAGGCAGTGGCAGTGGAAGAGGGAGGGAGTGGTAGACACAGTTCTGTGCCCAAGAGATTTCTATGCAGCAGTGGATTCCCGCTATAATCTCCCAAGGTAATGTCCAGTGTGTTTGTAGAGGGTGACCTAGAATCCTGAATGGAGCTCACTGGAGATTATGTGAGCTTCTCAGCACACAGCAATTATTATTTTGATTAAATGAACTAATTAAATGAAAGATATATATATATCTTCACCATTGTTATATATATATATATGTGTGTGTTTTGATTCATTGATATGTAGAACAACCATCTAGTAAACATAGTTGGTGCATCTATTACCTAGTATTTTTATCATGCCTTACTGATGAGGTTTAGAAACCTTTAGAAACAGATGCAGAATGGAGTCTTGAGAGGTTTGGAGGTACAGATAGGAGAAAGAAGCCTTAGATCAGTGTAAGGTTTTCCTTAGAAAAGCCTTAGAAAGCTGATGGGTGACTGTTCAGAGATGAAGAGAACAGTTAGCCACCCAAGCTCATGAGGTTTCAGTTAGGAACAAGGACTTCATTCTCAGAGGCCACGTGTGTGACACAGTTGAAGAAAATTTGTCTACAATTTGCTCATTTCCTGGTACTTTGCCAGGTACTGAGATTAAGAGTGATCAACTAACAGATCTGATAAAGGAAATTTAATGACAGCCCGACATGCAAGCTGTGGTAGGTGTACTGCTGCCTGCTTGCAGCCAGATTTACATTGACAAATGGGGACAAAACCCAGAGCAGAAAATTTTTGAAAAACTCAAATTTTGGTGCAGAAAGAATATAAGCTTAAGTTTTGAACCAAAATTTGTGGTTATGAAAGAGATTATTGCCATTAAAAAGAAGCTAAGTACTTTTGAAACAACACAACACCCCAAAACTCTTCAAGGTAAATCTTAAGTCGGTAATACTCCACTTGTTAAATACTCAAGGTGCCCTAAATATTTATTTAAGAAAAAAGTCCGTGAGTATCTGCTCAAGAAGTGCCTTCTAGGGAAAAGCCATCCAGGCACTGAGAGGCCTCTGACGACATGTACTCAAAGGAACCTGGCCACAAGCTTCACAGACGCACACCCCAGGGTCATTTACATGATGCTGGTTTTAGCGGCATGTAGCACGCATGATTTGCTTGGTCACGGAGGCTTCCACTCAGACTACAAAAGCAGGCCTGGCCAGCAAGGCAGGAAGCTGCGCAAAAGGCAGTAAGTGAAGCTGCAGCATTGAAATCAAAGGTGCAGTGGAAAGCCCAGCATGTTGGAGATGTCAGGAACATAGCATGTCTGTTAAGAAAAGCTGCAGGCCATGTGTGGTGCCGACCCAAAAGGAAGGCCCTGCGGGCTGAGCCTCATTTTTCCTGCTGTGTGACACCTGTATGCTGGACACAGACCTACCAGCCTTAATGTTCGCCTTGTTGGGTTTTGATCTTTCTTTGGTCTGATTCTTTCCTTTTCTTCTACTCACTCTTTCAGAATGGGATTATGTATTCTGTGGCATTTCACTTTAGAATTCTGTAACTTATTTTTTGTTGTTTTTTTACAGAGATAGAAATTTGCTTTGAGCCTCAGAAAAGACTTTGACATGAACTTTTAAAAATTATTGGAACTGCCTGTCTGAATCTCCTTTACCCCAAAAGTTGAGACTTTGGGGAAACAATAATGGCATTTTCAGCTGTTCACAGGATAATTGCATCCTGTTAGGTGAAATGATGAAATTGCCTTTCTTTCTAGATTAAGTTATGTTTTGCCACATATTTTTCAGTATGAAATGACAAGTTTGAGGTAGGTAAGGTATGCATCAGGCACAACAGATTTAATGCACAATATGCAGATAAGTAAGAATTCACAAGATTGGGACCAATAGCTTAGTCAGGTGCAGTGGCTGGTGTTTGATTCCCAGCATGCCATGCTGGCCCTGCCCCCTGGGGTGCACTAAGACAGCGAATGAGAATGCGTGAGGTAATGAATGCCTGTAATCCCAGCACTTGAGAGGCTGAAAACAGGAGGATCACTATGAATCCGATCTGTGCAGTGAGACCCTATAGACACAATACTAAATACAAAAAACAAATAATAATAACAATAATAATAATTCATAAGATTGGCTCACAATTGGTGATGCAGAGTCAAGTCTGGTACCATACAGAAGATTTGTCTATGAAATGAACATCTGAAGCATCCAGTCCTAGGTCTGGCACTCTTTGTAGTGTCCCCACGCAGGAGCACATACATATCAAAAGGCTGAAAAGTCTACTATGGAAAACTGAAAGGTCTGTGCTGCAAGGCTGAATAGTCTGAGCTGGAAGGCAGAAGATGACATTGGAAGAGAAGGCGATGACTAGAGCTCCCCTGTGGAAACAGATACGGGCCTTCTTTCTTGGTTTCCCCTTTGAATAATCTAGGTGACAATGTTCCCCTCCCAAGGGTAGGTCTTCCACACCCAAAACTGGGTTGATCCAATTCATTTGGGTGTTACTCAACCCAATTTGATTGACTTCGGAATCTCTGAAGTAGGCAGGTGGAGCACACGAGTAGTATGACTGGGTGTGTCGCGGAATGTAGCCATGGGTGCCATAGCAGGTCCCCTAGTCCTTTGCTTTCTGTCACACTTTCCCTGCTGTTTCCTGGCCTCCCTGAACTCAGCAGTCTTGCCCACCCATGTGCTTCTGCCATGATGTATCCCATGGTGTATGCCTTGCAGCTCACCAAGGATGAATCAAATCTGAAACATGAGCCAAACTAAATAATCTCTGCTTTAAACTATGGGCATCAAGTATTGTGTCTAGAAATGGTGAAGCTGTATAATACATGGTAACTACATTCAAAGTATTTTCTTTTAGATATTTTGAGATATACTATATATTTTTCTCTTTTATTCCAGCACAACAGAACTTACAAGTTCTTTCTAACTGTAACACTGTACTAATTAACAATATTTTACTCACCTCGCCCCTTCTTCACTGGCTCTTTGAACCACTGTTCCACTCTCAGTTTCTGTGTATTGAACACATTCTATTTGTTGCAGTTGATTTTTTAATCACAAAATAAAGACTCAGTGTATTCTAAGTAAGTGTATGAGTCTTGTGACTGACATTTGTATTTAAATCTTTTTTGCCATTTATTTATTTATATTTATAAGTAATTTATTTTAACTCCAAAGATTCTGGCTATAATTTTATATTCAGAATAATAATAATAAAGGTGATAGTAAATTCATAAGATTGATTCAAGTATCAAAAATACACACAAAATTTATTTGTTTATTTTTTATGTATTTAGTACAGGGTCTACAAGGTCTCACTACACAGATCAGACTTGTAGTGATCCTTCTTGTTTTTCAGCCTCCCAAGTGCTGGGATCATAAGTACACACCACCACGCCCAGTCTCATTTGCTGTATCAGCTCCCCTCAGGAGTGGGGCCAGCAAAGCGGGCCTGAGATCGAACCCCCAGCCCCTGCATCTGCCTAAGCAGGCACTTTAATCCACTGAGCTATCTGGTCAGCCCCATATAAAATTTAGTATAATGTGTATCACATAATAAAAGTGCTTATTGCTACATGACATGTAATCAAACATATAGTGTTCTCTTTTTTTTGCTCCGAATGGGCAGGTTTGGCTTTTTTTTGCCTTCAGGGCAGGTTTGGCTGGCTTGAGCTGTGGGGATCGAACCACAGCAACCTGAGTCTGATTGCTTTGTTGAAGCAGCCACTTAAAGAACTGAGCTAAGGGGCAGGCCCCCCATATAGTGTTCTTTAAAAACCCCTACTTTAGACATTTAACATATTTTAACCTTCTGTATCATTATTCTAGAATTTGAAGCATATTTCTAAGACATACTTCTTACTGAGAATGAAGCATTTCATTTTATGTTCCAACAAATACAACACATCCCTTCAAAAATAAAAACATGTGATAAATATTGTCATGTTTTAGACTCTGCTTGCTATTTTTTCAGTTCTAGTATTATATTATCCTCATCTAAAGTTCCTTATTGATAGAAAACTATGCTATTCACAAATTAAACTCAAATTGACAAGAAAGAACATATAATTACTAAGTTATCATCTTGCCAACTGAATGTAACAGCATCCTGCAGAGGAGATATGATGTGCCGGCCCCAGGCAGAGGTATTAAGGTGAGTTTCTTGTTACATAATCTGCTTATCACTGAAAAATGGTCCAACAGGAATATTAAAATATTCATATAGCTTCATAGAGACACTTCTCCTTCTGAAATCCATTAGGTTTGATTCACAAACTTTTAAAGTAAAAATATAGCGGAAATTTTGCAGTGACATTTTTAAAATACAAAAATTAAACAAAATAATCCCTTTGTTTTTTATTTTATTGAGAAACAAATAGCAATGAGACAGTTTCAAAGCTGATTAATAGGACAGTTTCAGTAATTAATATATTGTACATTGTTATCTTCTTAGTGGTTATCCATAGTACAAGAAGCAGAAAGGATATCCTGTCCAAACACTATTACTACAAATCTTTCTTCTCAGTGAATTAAGCAAAAGTAGCTGTATATCTATCCTAACTATTCTGTATAAACAAATACAAAAAGGTCCTCCTTTTGTATTCCCTTTTTCTGTTTAGTCCTGTCAGAGATGGGTATTCCATTGGCATCTGAATACTATCGGTATGTGAAGTCAGCAAAACAATCCAAAACAGTCCAGCAGTCCACAATAGTAGTGGGTTATCTGCAGAAATTGTTGACTTGAACCTTTCAC